>RJWJ010004207.1:0-35684 GCA_004363605.1 Indri indri
CAACATAGTAAAAAAGTTAAATCTCTGCAAATTGAGTATAGGTTTAATGTAATTCCTATCAAAGTCCCAGCATAGTTTTTCTAAGACAAAGACAAGCTTTTTCTAAAATTTTTAAGGAAAGACTCAGGCTCTAGAATAGCCAAAACAGGTCTGACAAAGGAGAATAAAGTGGGAAGAATTACTGTACCCAGTATTAAGGCTTACTATATAGCTACTGTAATCAAAACAACTGTGATAATGGCAGAGAGATAGGCACAAAGACCAAAAGAACAAAATAGAGAGCCCAGACCACACAAATAAGTCCAACTAATTTTTGACAAAGGTATAAAAATGGAGGCAAGACAGTGCTGGATCAACTGGACATCCATAGGCCAAAAAAAAAAAGAACCTTGACCTAAAGATGGGTGGATTGTATCAATGTCAATATCCTGGTTGATATTATACTACACTTTTTCAAGATGCTTCCATTAGGGGAAACGGGAAAGGTACACACTATCTCACTGTATTATTTCATACAATTGCATGTGACCCTATAATTACCTCAATAAAAAATTCAATTAAAAAATACTACAAATATTTTTTACTAGACTTTTTTCTTCTGAATTTGTTTATAGTACAGCAGGGTTAATTTTTATCTGGTCAAATTTACTTTTCTCTTTATGTCTCCTGGATTTATTTGATATTTGATACTTCACAATCTTCTTAAGTTGCTAAAATGAGTAGATAGTACATCTCTTTTAAAAAGTCTTTTTTATACTAAATAAATCTTTTTACAATAAACAGTTTTTTTGATTAGCCATAAGAAACTTTATAAAAGATAACATAATGTAATTAAACAAACCTGAGCATTGACATTAAGAGAATGATGTTTAAGTGATCTCAATTTCAACCTTAAGTTGCTAAGAAAAGAGAAACATCAAAAATATAATAGGAGAAGTACATGTATGTGTAGTTGTTCAAGAAGGGAGGAAGGAAAAGTTCTGTAAAGCCAGGAGAATGTGAGAGCCCCCATCTCCCCTCTCCCCCGATGTCAGGCTGGCCATTCATGGTGGGAACAACAGGGCCAAACGTGCCAGCTGGTGCTAGGCACTGCTTTTGGTCAAGTTCTTTAGCACCTGACTCAGGATGTGACCCATCAGACTACATCCCATAAAGAAGAGAAGTCTGTTCCACTTTTCTAAAACTTTCCTGTGTGGCATACGGAAAGTCTTTATTTTGAAATTATAAATCCTTCTGAAGAAAGCAGCCATGAACATTTGAGTTTATTATTTTTCTTTCTTTTTTTTTAATTAAGTATTCATTTGGACATCTTAGAACTACAAAAAATAAAGTGCTATTTTCAGTGCCTAAAATGTGCCAGATGGCACTCCAGGTGTTTTACCTACTTTCTACATGGAGATGAGTAACCTGTCCAAAGCTGTCAGATGCTATGTCCAAGCCTGGGGCATCAGAGGGCCACTTCTCAAAGTGCAGGGCTCGCTTTGCACCATATAGTCACAGCTTCAATTGCTAATTGGTGTCCCACCCTTAAATAAGTAGGTAAGCTGCCTGTACCAAAACTTTCTCTTTTGATGCTGACATGGGTGTGTTAATATAGACTGTCCCAGTGAAAAAGAAACATAAATATTTATATGTCAATCATGTTTAACCAGTGGAATAAGAAAAAGTAAAGTCATAGATCTTCCTCTTCTTGTACTCTTACTAACCAAGTTACCTGTGTGTTTACTGGGGTTGCACCCAAATTGGAAACCATTAGTGGCCACTGAGAAATGAAACTGGACAGCACAATTCCTTCACTTCGGAAAAGAAAGCCAAATTTCATTGACGCGTTTACCTGTTAATAACTGTGGCAAAGACATAAAGCATGGCAAGCACTTAATTATTAGAAATTAAGTATAAAAAGAAGAAAGACTGGCTATAGTTTAGAATTTAGATGTATAGTTAAATCTTTAAAAAAAAAAATACACATATCAAGCTTTTATGCCCTCTGCCTGGAATGTTCTTTCCCCAGATATCCACGTGGAAAGGTGCTTAATAAATAATTACTTTGTGTTAGATAGACAGAATGCTTAACCAAGCAAACCTACCCAGTGTCACTTCTCTCTCTCCCACTGTGGAAGCCAGCATTCGCGATGTCCCCCAAATATCCTCACCTCCTGGTATTCAGGCCTTGCGTACTCCCCTCCAACACTGAATAAGGCTGACCTGTGTAACCAACAGGACACTATGGAAATGATGTGTGTGATTTGCGAGGCCAGGCCCTGAAGGACGCTGTGGCTTCCACCTTGATTCCTCTTGAACTGCCCACTCTGGGGGAAGCCAGCTGCCATGTCATAAGCCATGTCAAACAGCCCTGTGGGGAGGCCCATGTGGGAAGAACTGAGGCCTCCTGCCAACAGCCAACCCACACTGTCAGTCACATGAACAAACCATCCTGGACAGCCCTCCAGCCCGTCACACCTTCAGTGACCACAGCTCTAGCTGATATCCTCACTGCAACCTCACAAGAGACCCTGAGCCAGACCACCCAGCAAAGCCTCTCCTGAATTCCTGACTCACAAAAACCGTAAGGTAATACATGTTTATTGTTTTAAACCACTAAGTTTGGAGTGATTTGTTACACAGTGATAGATGACTAATATTCCTGTATTTCTTTGTAAGATTTGAGGTACTCAGTAGAGAATCGATAAGCATTTGTTGACCTGAATTAAGGCAGTGGTGAGAATGACTCCTCCCTCTGCCCATTCTGTGGCCAAGCTCTCTGGCCACAGAGAAGTGGGAAGATTGTGGAAAAGTGAGGGTCAAAGTAGAGTTTTAGGTCATGTTTACCTCAAAAGTCTCTAAGACTACTGGAAGTTCTTTGCCTATTTTCTAATAAAAAAGAAAAGCTACCCTTCCCCCACCCCTTTTTTTTCAGCATATTGCCAAGGATAGTAATGCATAAAACTACAACAGTCCCAATGCTAGGTTCCATGTTACTCAGCAGAGTGGGCCCAGATTGGAGTCCTTTTGAGCGATTCTCAGAGCATACTGCTCATGTATAAAGTAAAGGGTTCCTGTGACCAAAGACAGACCACCCACAGGAGATGGGAGTAGGCAAACAGGAACCTGAGAACAGCTCTGGCTTTAGTTATAAGAGTATTGCCTTTAGCAAAATTCAAATAAGATCCATAGATTAGTATTGTATCAATGCTAATTTCCTGGTTTAGATCATTATACTACAGTTATGACAAAAGCAAACACTAAAGAAAGTTGGATGAAGGTACACAGGTATTCTATGTACTACTTTTGCAACTTTTTTGTATGACTAAAATTATTTTAAAATAAAAAAGTTTCAAAAGTAAAATCAATTTAAGGCAACAACAAAAAAGAATATTGCCATTAAAATTTAAATGACACGAAACCCATTCCCTGGAAGGCTGTGATGTTAGTTTTCCAGAATGTACTTGGAAAGGTTGTTCTAACATGGCCACAATTAAGAAAGGTTCTGAGACATGTGTGGAGTCTCAGCTTGATTTCAAACCTCCTATTCCCTAGTGAACAAAAGACTTGGAGTATTTGGGTGTGTGGTGTGTTATGTGGGGGCTGCAGGGCCCAGAGCTGTCAAACATACAATGGCACCTTCCTTGACGGCAGGAGTGGGGGAGCAGACCCAGTGCTTACCCAACACCCACATGCTCCCCAGTGTTCCCAGCCAGCCTCCCGGGTAGTGAACGGGAACATGAACAGAAGTGATGTGTAAGAGTGGGTGAGATGCCTTCATCCCTCTCTTGCCCTGACTGGGACGCTGGTGACACAAGCTGGAGGGAGCCTGGATTCCTAGGTCAGCAGATGGAGCAGACTCCTGCCAAACCACATAATCCTTTGGCGAGATTAACTTTTATTGTGCTAAGCCATAGAGATTTCTGAGTTCGTCTGCCGTGATAACTACCATTTTTTAAGACAATCCTAATGTAAGGATTGTCTTAAAAAAGACAATTTCTATATGGAGAATAATTTCTATACAGAGAATAATTAAGCTAGAATTTCTAAGAAAAAAGCAAAAGTGCTAAAAGTTATCAGGTCATTATACTATTAATAAAATCTTCATGGGGAGAATGGAAATATCCAAGTTTCCTTTTCTTTTAGATGTTTCCTCCACTTTCCTACAGAAAAACAGAAGTAAGCAAATATTTACATATAAGAATGTTTATGTTCACATTGCCTATTTGTGTTATATATAAAAAAAATGAAAACAAACTAAATGCTCATCAAGTAGGGAGAGAATATGGCCATTCAATAAAATACTCTCTTGGGGCCCCCACACATTCCCCTCTAGCAGGACTCTCAATCATCGGTGCTTACAGTCCTGCCAAGTGCACAGGGACACCCAATAAATGTGCACGTTCTGCAATGACTGACAATGACTAATACAGCATGATGGGTACGTGGTGGTTTTTCTATATTATGCTCTCTACTTATGTGAGTTTGAAGTTTTCTATAATACAAAGTTTTAAAAATAAATATTTCAGAAAAATTGCTGTAATTAAAGCAGACTAACCCTTGCAATAAACAGAAATTATTACACTCGCTACAGGAAGGAAACTAACTCGGACAGATAAAGCAATTGGCCTAGTACATCAGTGGTTTAGACTGGATAGCTGACAGATTAACTCGTTAGTCTACTGTAATCATTCACATGAATTCAGTGATAATCGAAGCTATTTGTATCTAGGTTAATTCAAGAAAGTTCATGACCTTGTTTGAAAAACAGAGATACTGAATTGGAAGCATCCCCACTAAACCTCATTTCCTAGCCTATATTGCAGACCCTAAATTCTGGGTTCTTGTTTTGCTGTTACTGTAATTAAATTTAAATGGAATATCATAACATAGTTAAACTTTCTAATAACTAAAAGCATTCTTCAGAATAAATTTATATTTTAAATTACAGATTAAAATAAAATATAGAAGCATAATCCATAAACATTTATTCATTGCCCAAGTCATGATTACTTTCTAAAATAATAATGTAATCTCACCAAAAGAATACCATTAATATTGATTTTTCTTCTTTTTCTTTTTCTTTCTTTTCTATTTCAAATAAAAAATGCTTAAGACAGGGCTTTTAGTGTGCCCATCACCAGAATAGTGTTCATTGTACCCAACAGGTAAGTTTTTACCCCTCATCCCCTCCCATCCTCCCCGCTTCTTGGTTTCTAATGTCCTTCACATCTCTTTGTGCCCTGTTGCCCACTGTTTAGCTCCCACTTATTAGAGAGTACATGCGGTGTTTGTGTTTCCATTCCTGAGATACTTCACTTAAGATAAGTTCACTTAAGAACTTCTGTTCATGTCTTTTGCCAACTTTTTAATGGGGTTGTTTGGTTTTTTCTTGCTGATTTGTTTGAGTTCTTTGTAGATTCTGGATATTAGCTCTTTGTCAAATGTATAGTTTGTGAATATTTTCTCCCATTCTGTAGGTTGTCTATTTACTCTGCTGATTATTTCCTTTACTATGAAGAAGGTTTTTAATTTAGTTAAGTCCCATTCATTTATTTTTGTTATTGCTGTATTTGCCTTGGACGCCTTAGTCATAAATTTTTCACCTATGCCAATGTCTAGAAGAGTTTTTCCTACTTTTTCTTTTATAATTTTTATGGTTTCATGGCTTACGTTTAAGTCTTTTACCCATCTTGAATTATTAATAATTTTTGTATATGGTGAAAGACAGGGGTCCTGTTCCATTCTTCTGCATATGGCTATCTAGTTTTCCCAGCCTCATTTATTGAATAGGGCTTCCTTTCCCCAGTGTATGTTGTTGTCTGCTTTATCAAAGATCAGTTGATTGTAGGTTCATGGTTTTATTTCTGGGTTCTCTATTCTGTTCCATTGGTCTACATCTCTTTTATATCAGTACCATGCTGCTTTGGTAACTGTATCTTTGTAGTATAATTTGAAGTCAGGTAATGTGATGCCTCCAGATTTGTTCATTTTGCTTAAGATTGCTTTGGCTATTCAAGTGCTTATTTTGGTTACAGAGGAAACTTAAGAATTATTTTTTCTAGATTTGTGAAATATGACATTGGTATTTTGATGGGGATTGCACTGAATCTGTAAATCACTTTGGGCATTATGGACATTTTAACGATGTTGATTCTACCAATCCATGAGCATGGGATGTTTTCCCATTTCTTTGTGTCATCTATGATTTCTTTCATCAGTAGTTTGTAGTTCTCCTTGTGGAGATCTTTCACCTCCTTGGTTAAGTATATTCCTAGATATTTTATTTTCTTTATAGCTATTGTAAATGGTATTGAGTCCTTGATTTGACTCTCAGCTTGACTGTTATTATTATATAGAAATGCTACTGATTTGTGTACACTGACTTTGTAACCTGAGACTTCACTGACTTTATTTATCAATTCTAGGAGTCTTTTGGTGGAGTCTTTAGAGTTTTCAAGATATAAGATCATATCATCAGCAAACAGGGATAGTTTGACCTCCTCTTTCCCCATTTGGATGCCCTTGATTTCCTTCTCTTGCCTGATTGCTCTGGCTAGAACTTCCAGGACTGTTGAATAGAAGTGGTGACAATGGACATCCTTGTCTTGTTTCAGTTCTGATGGGGAATGCTTTCTATTTTTCCCCATTCAGTAGGATGTTGGCTGTGGGTTTGTCATATATGGCTTTTATAATTTTGAGGTATTTTCCTTCTATGCCTAGTTTGTTGAGGGTTTTTATCATGAAAGGGTGCTGAATTTTGTCAAATGCTTTTTCTGCATCTAATGAGATAATCATATGGTCTTTGTTTTTGCTTCTGTTTATGTGGTGAATCATGTTTATTGATTTGCGTATGTTAAACCATCCTTGCACCCTTGAGATGAAACCCACTTGAACATGGTGAATTATCTTTTTGATGTGCTGTTGAATTTGGTTCGCTAGTATTTTGCCAACGATTTTTGCATCTATGTTCATAAGTGTTATTGGTCTGTGGTTTTCTTTTTTTGTCTTGTCCTTTCCTGGTTTTGGTATCAAAGTGATACTGGTTTCACAGAATGAGTTAGGGAGGATTCCTCCTCCTCGATGTTATAGAATAATTTCTGTAGGATAAGTACCAGTTCTTCTTTGTAGGTCTGGTAGAATTCAGCTGTCAATCCATCTGGGCCATGGCTTTTTTTTTTATTGGTAGATTTTTTATTACTGCTTCAATCTCACTGCTCATTCTTGGTCTGCTCAGGATTTCTATTTCTTCCTGATTCAGTATTGGGAGGTTGTGTGTTTCCAGAAATTTATCCATTCCCTCTATGTTTTCTAGTTTGTATGCACAGAGATTTTCATTGTCTTCATGGATATTTTGTATTTCTGTGGTATCAGTTGTAATGTCTCCTTTTTCATTTCTGATTGAGCTTATTTGGGTCCTTTCTCTTCTATTTCTCAGCAATGTAACAAAAGGTCTATTGACTATTTTTTTCAAGAGGCAACTTTTCGGTTCGTTGACCTTTTGTATTAGTTTTTTTGGTTTCCATTTCATTTAGTTCTGCTCTGAACTTTGTTATTTTGTTTCTTCTGCTAGCTTTGGGTTTGGTTTGTTCTTTTCCTAGTTCCTTGAGGTGTGACATTAGGTTGTTAATTTGTGATATTTCTGTCTTTTTGATGTAAGTATTCAAGACTATCAATTTCCCTCTTAACATGGCCTTTGCTATATCCCATAGATTTTGGGTGCTTGTATCATGATTGTTGTTCAAAAAATATTTTGATATCCATCTTAATTTTGTCATTGACACAATGATCATTAAGCAGCAGGTTGTTTAATTTCCATGACTTTGTGTAGATTTGAGAATTCTTCTTAAAATTGATTTCCAGTTTTATTCCACTGTGATCTCAGAAGATATATGGAATGATTTTGATTTTTCTGAATTTGCTGAGAGTTGTTTTATGGACTAATATATGATCTATCTCGGAAAATGCCCCATGTGCTGATGAAAAGAATGTATATTCTGCGGTTTTGGGGTAGAATGTTCTGTAGGTGTCTCTTAGGCCTATTTGCTCTAGAGTCCTGTTTAAGACCAGTGTTTCTTTGTTGATCTTCTGCCTCAATGATCTGTCCAGTTCTGTCAGGAGAGTGTTGAAGTCCCCAGCAATTATGATGTTGCTGTTTATTTCTTTGCTTAGATCTAGTGGTGTTTGATTTATGAATCTGAGAGTTCCTATGCAAGGTGAATATATATTCAGGACTGTTATATCTTCTTGCTGAATTGCTCCCTTTATCTTTACATAATGACTCTCTTTGTCCTTTTTGTTTTTGCCATTGTTGATTTAAAGTCTATTTTATCTGATATAAGAATAGCTACTCCAGCTTGCTTTTGGTTTCCATTCATGTGGAATATATCTTTCCATCTCTTTACCTTCAGCCTATGAGTATCCTTGCAAGTTAGATGGGTTTCTTAGAGACAGTATATACTTGGGGAGTGTTTCTTCATCTGTTCAGCCAGTCTATATCATTTAAAAGGAGCATTAAGACGGTTTATGTTCAATATTAGTATTTATAAATGAGAGACTCTGTTCACCATGTTTAATGATACATATTTGCTTTGTTTTCTCCCTTGTGTTACTGTTTTACAACAGCTGTGATCTTTAAGTTTCATGTGTTTTTATATTGGTGGGTACTGACTGTTCTTTTCATGTATAGAGTACTTCTAAGCATTTCCTGTAGGGCAGGTCTAGTGGTGACAAATCCCTTAGTGTTTGCTTGTCTGGGAAAGATTTATTTCTCCTTCATTTATGAAATTTAGTTTTTCGGGATTCAAAATTCTTGCCTGGCAGTTATTCTGTTTAAGCAGACTAAAAAGGGGACTCCAATCCCTTCTGGCTTGAAAGGTCTCTGCGGAGCGGTCTCCTATTAGTCTAATGGCTTCTCCTTTGTAGGTAACTTGTTGCTTTCATCTTGTAGCTTAGGATTTTCTCCTTCACTTTGACTTTGGTCAAGCTGATGACTATGTATCTTGGTGATGCCTCTTTGCTATGAATCTTCCAGGTATTCAATGACCATCTTGTATCTGGTTACATATACCTCTAGCGATACCAGGGTAGATTTCCTCTATTATTTTCTCAAATAGGTTTTCCATGCTTATTGCATTTTCTGCTCCCTCGGGGAATAGCTGTAATTCTTGTATTTGTTCATTTTCATAGTCCCATATTTCTTGCAGTGATTATTCATTCTTCTTTGTTCTTTTTTCTATATTTTTTCTGACTAGTTAACTTTGAAATCCTTGTCTTCAAGTTCTGATATTCTTTCTTCTGCTTGGTCTAGCCTGTTGTTAAAGCTTACTGCTGTATTTTGAAATTCCCTAAATGATTATTTCATTTCTTTAAGTTTTGTTATCTCTTTTCTAATGTTATCTATTTCTTTAGTGAATTTTTCATTCATGTCCTAATATTTTTTTGGTTTCTTTAAGATGGTTTTCCATCATCTCCTCAATTCCATTCATCTTTTACTTGCCACCCATAGTCTGAATTCCATATGTGTCACTTCAACAATTTCCTTTTGATTGGAGTTCACTGCTAGACAGCTATTGTGACCTTTTGGGGGCGTTTTTTCATGTTGTCAGAGTTTTTATGCTGATTCCTTTTCATCTGGGGCCTCTTCTCTCAGCTCAAAACAGATAGGAGATATGGTACACCTGTTCTCCTGTGCTGGGACCTCTGTTGCTCAGTGAAGATAGGGATGGGTTCCTGGATGGCGTGCTTGGGTCCTACTCTGGAAGCTTGGCCAGACAGAAGAGGGGCAGATGCACAGTAAGCCTTTAATTCTGCTGCTCTGCTGTGTCTCCCCTGTTCCTTTGTGGTTGTCGCCAGGCCACTGTGGCAGGGCCAGCCCTCTTACCAGATGTACATGCAAGGTGGGGCTAGCCAGCAGGACAGGGCCTGCACGTAGGATGGAGGTCTGCTAGGCACAGCATGCATGGGTGCAGGCCCGGGTGGCCAAAATACCAAGCACATAAGCAGGGTGGGGTCAGTGAAGGGTATGGTGCAGGGTGTAGCAGATGTGCAGGGCATAGTGGCCCTGCAGACCCATAGGGCATGGGGTGGAAGAGCCCCCCCACCCCAGTGTGGAGCAGGGACTTGGGACGAAGTGGACCCATGGGGCAGGGTACCTATGTGGGATGGAACAGACTCACAAGGTGTGGTATTCATGCACATGGGGCAGGGCGGCCACAGGGCAGGGCATAGCACCCAGGGTGCCTGAGCAGGACAGTGTGGGTCCATGGCATGCAGTCTGCCCAGATACAAAGGCTACAGCTGTGCTGGCTTTCAGCCCGCTCCGGGCCTTTCAGGCAGTGGTGGCAGCAGTGGACCAGCTGCCCAGCAGTGGGCACTGAGGGCTACAGGCGCAAGCTCTGCCCCGGTCCCATGGGAAGTGAGGTTGAGGGGATCACCCAGGCCACCGCACCAGGCACCGGGCCCATGGTCTCCTGCTCTGCCCAGGGCCCCTGGCAGTGGGGGTGATAGGGGTGCATATCACCTGCCCACGGGAGGCACACAAGTGCCAGGATTCCCCACTCCCTCTCCACCTGGCAGGGACAAGGGGGAGGGAGCAGTCGCAGATCTGACCCTGGGCAAAAGTAGCATTCCGGGATTGGGATGTTACAATGATGCCGGCCACAGCACCCAGAGCTCCCAAGCCAGCCATCCTGTCTCTCTGGAGCAACACAGCTGCACAGCCTTCAGTGAGGCCTCCGTATCAGTTTAGAGACCTGCTGCAGCGGAGGGGCCCTCCTGCCACTCCAGTTGTGGTATCCTCAGGAGAAGTGTGGAGCCAGAGATTTTTTTCTCTGTCCCTTTCCAGTATGTGGGCACTTTCTCTAATTACCTCCAGTCCTGCTGAGCAGCTCATGCCACTTCTGTCTTCTTCATTTCACTCCACACCCTGTCTGTGGATTCCCAGTGCTCTCACTCCCAAAGGTGGGAATCTATTTGCCACTTTCAGTCCTCTCTGTGACAGCAGTGTTGTGCAGGCTGCTTCTAGACCACCATCTTGGCCATCTTATGATCAATAATTAATATTGATTAATGCTCAAAAAAGGAGGTTCTTTTAACACTGTAAGAAAATGTCATTTGCATACACGTAAAACTGAAGCTTCCCTTATTAACTTAATCTTTTACTCAACAGATTTTTTTTTTTTTTCCAACCTGTCAAACACAGGGAATGTTTCTAAAAGTCAGATACACAGGTCCTTGAGACCAGCCAGTGTGAGTCCCAGGACTTTGGCCTGAAGAAATACAACAGAATGGGTAAGTGGTGAAGAATAGCTTTGCAGACAGGTACTGAGGACTCTCCTCAATACCGTCCAACCTTTGGGGAGAAAGTCAACATACAGACCTATAAACCCCCCCTGCAACTATACAGTAAACTGAATTGTGCTTCTAAAACCAAACGGCAAAGGCACGAATACTTTCTAGAGCAGCTGACTCCTAGAAGGCCAAGTGCTACTCATTGGCCTGAGGAAAAAAAAATTTTTTTTTTTTTTTTTTTTAGAGACAGGGTCTTGCTCTTGTCACCAGCTGGAGTACAGTGGCACAAGTCATAGTTCACTACAGCCTCGTACTCCTGGGCTCAAGCGATCCTGCCTCAGCCCCTTGAGGAGCTGGGACCACAGGCACACATCACCACACCCAGCTAATTTTTCTTATTTTTTTAGAGATAAAATCTTGCTATGTTGCCCAGACTGGTCTCAGACTCCTGGCCTCAAGTGATCCTCCCTCCCACCTCACTCTCCGAAGTCTCTGGGAATACGGTTGTGAGCCACTGCACTCGGCTGGCCTGAGGCTTTATTTGTTTAAACAGACAATATTATAAATCAGAAAGATCATATTTAAGGAAGTTCAGTTAGAAGAAATCTGAGGCAGTGTGACCTGAAAGACTGTCTTTCTGTTACAGCCCAGCTCTCTTACTTAATAGCCATGTCACGTGACCTTGAACAAGTCATTTAAGGTGATAACCAAGCTTTTCCCGTCTCACAGTGGTTGTGAGGGTCACATGCACAGACATGAACTTAGAAGCTATTAGTTCTCAAATGTGTTTTTATTAACAATGATAGTCTATAATTTATTATAATCCTCCTGCATGTACAATAATTTCATTTTTGAAAAGCAAGGTTTACTTTTAGAGTTATACATTTCCAAAAAGCAATTTCCTAACATCTCATTTGTAAAAAGAAAAGAAGCTTTTGGAAAGAAGGCCAGAGCTACTATCCAAAGAAAGAAGTGTAATTAGAAGTTTATGAATTAGCAACTGTCTAATTTTTAAAGAAGTATACTGTTTGTCTTGTTAGCTCACATACCACCCACAGTAATTACAAGCCACTAATAAGTACAATTATTTTAATTTTATAAGCTACTTTAATTTTTCGGAGTATTCCTATTTCACACTCAAAAACCAAACTCAACTACTACTTTCATATATTAGTACACTATAGATTAATATTTAAGTTCAAAGAAGGCTGATTTATGAATCTGCTCATTGTTCTTTAGTTAGTTGATTACGTAGGGTGGTATGCAGCCACATCCACCCATTAAAAGCCTCACCACAGCTATATGACTCCTTTTGCTTTAGGACGTCTTGGACACATGGGCAAAAATTCTATTTCTTAACAAGTCAGCCAACATCTGTCCCAACCTCTTTCCTCTAATCCCCAATGCCATTTTGTCCCTAAACAGATACGACAGGCTTCACCATTCTTTTCTAAATTCCACCTAGCACAAACTCACCATTGATCTTACTATTTTTAATTCCACCCGGCCAGCACCCACATCGAGGCTTGCAGTCTACAAAGCTGTTCTCCTACTATGTCTCCCTTTCTACTCCTTCGTACTGGTGCAAATTCAGTGGCCAGGTGCTGTGCCTTACATCTAAGGCAGAGCCACAAGCGCTTTATCAGAAGTGACACCCAAGTGTTCCGGTGGGTTGGAAATGTTAAACCTGGCAGGGGCCCTTTATGTGGGCATCCGCAACCCCACACCCCTTAAGACTAACACATAAGATGAGGTAGTCTGGACAGAGACACGTTTCACAAAACTGGAGCCAGGAGCATTACCCCATGTGTCCCTGGAAGGGTCCTCTGGCCCACTGCCACCCTCCAGCCTGCACCTGGCTTGGTCTAAAAGCTGGATGAGCCCCTCCAGACTCAGCCTGCCAGCTTCCGAACAGGAGCCAAGCAGGAGCCAGAAAGCAAAAGGGTTGCCTAAGACTGTGATTGACTTTTAATCTTCCTAGGAGCTGCTCTACTAGCATGAAAATATAAAACAGAAAGGGGACTTTTCTCTCACTGCTTTAGAAAATACTTTATTCTTACAACTATTGTTTTCCAGCTAAGATTTATTGGAAATCCCCCTAAATGGCTAGAAGTACACTTAATTTCAAGGAGGGCATATATAAGTACATGCAAAAACTTAAATAAGGACACTTCGCAGTGCACGCATGCTGTCCCCTGGGCCCACGCTTGGTGTCAGCCCCAGACACTGCAGACAGTTCCATGAAAGCTCCAGCCCAGCTGCCAGTCAGTACTCCTCCAGCATGCGCTGAGGGTCTTTTTGTCTCGAGGCCATCTTGGAAGCCATGGAAGGAGGCTGGCCTGCTTGGACAGCCAATGCGGGCAGGCACCAGTGGCTAAAGGCCCAACCTCTTACCCTCTGGACACATAACCCTGGAAGTCATTCTGTACACTTCAAATAAGTGGGCTGGTGAGAAAGACCCCAGATGTACTTCCACCCCTACATAAATATAAGAATCTGGTGAGCCCTATGCCCTGCAGGGGTGGGGGACCTGCAGTCATGGGGCCACATGTGGCCTTCTGGATCCTTGAGTGCGGCCTTTTGACTGAATCCAAATTTCAAAGAACAAATCCTGTTATTAAAAGGGGTGCAGCAGAGAAAGATGAAGATTTTCTTGACTCCTTTGGTGCTTAAAAAAGAACAATCTTGAAATCAGAAGGCCGCAGGTTCCCCACCCCTGATTGGGCTACGACCCAAAAGCATGCCAGCTCCAGCTAAAACTGTGGTTCTCAGCCTTACCTGCAACTTGAAATCACCCGGGAAGCTTTGAAAAGTCTCAATGCTCAGACCACTGTCTAGAAAAATTACATTGAGTGGGCTAGGGCCCAGGCTGCCCAGGGTTTAGCCCTATGCTGGGACCTGGGAGTTCCAACACTGGTCAGGAGTGCACTCAGCTGAGCCCTGCAGGGAGTGCCTTAGGATACAATGAGGCAACTCTCAAGGGGACCAGTCATGAGAGGTTTAAGATAAAGCCTCTCTTTACCAGAATGTCCTGGAGGCAGAGGACACACCAGAATGGATGGCAGCTAGACAGATTATGTACCAACAGATAGTTTTTGTTTTTACAGAATCACATTACATGTATTCTTTAGAGATATGCTCATTTCATGTGATAGTCCATATATACGTGCATATATCTCTCGTGCATTCAATTTTTAAAACGAGCCAGTTGTCCTAACAGCTTTTTAAAAAATCTACCTCTTGCCCACTGATCTGAAATGCTATCTCTATTATGTTCCCAACTTCCCATAGATAATCAGGCTCTCTTTCAGTTCTCTCATCTAGTCTGCTAATAGGTTTCTCTCTGGCTCTGCCAGCACCATCTGTTTCATTACTATAATGTTGTAATACATTTTGGTATCTAAAAGACAACTACTCTCTATGAGATTTTTTTTTTAAATTACATTTATCTCTTTAATTTCACTGGAATTTATTCTAAGGTATGGTATAAAGTAAGGATCTAAAATGATTAATTTTCCATAATTGTAACCAGTTGCCCAATTACTGCTTACTGAGAACTCCTCCATCTGCCTCTAGTTTGTAATGGCCGCTTTATCACACGTTACCATCTTACACCATAAACGCCACATATTCAATTCTGAGCTGCCTCTTGCCTTCCCTTAATTGGTCCAAGATCCCTGCCCTTGGGGAACTTATATTCTAGCAGGGAAAATAGACAATAAATTTCAAAAATTAAATAACCAATAGGTACAGTTATAATATTTTAGAAGGTGATAAGTCTGACAAAAGCAGTCAGAAGTGGAGCAGTGTGGGGGTTCTGGGGGTACAGTGCAGGCAGCTGCAGTGTGAAGAGGTCGACCAGGATGGGGGGCCAGGAACACAGAGTGGGAGGGCAGACTTCCTAATGAAGAAGGATGGTCAGGACAGGGGGCTGGAAGGAATGGGGGGGATGCAATGATGGACTAGGAGATAACAAAGGGCGGCAGGGCTGACTTCATGTGTGTGTGTGACCTGAGCAGCCACACAGGGCCCAGCACTCAAAACAGCTCAGCACTTAGTTTAATGCTCTGCTATCGCCATCTTGAAATTCTTAATAATTTTACCTTCGAATTTGTGCTTTGTAGGTAAAATCCAATGGGACCGTGGTACGTGTTTGTGAGCAGAGGTGATACACACAATATGGGTGTCTGCTGCATTTCCCTGCTGTCCACTGACATGCAGCATTTGTGATGCCCATGAGCATAGGATCTGTTGGACCCATGACGCATGAGGATTCAGCAACACTCAGTGTAAGGGTAAGGTAAGCACGCTACTTCTACAACTGAGTAAGGGGGTGCCAACAACCCCAAGAGGCCACACTCTCCATTTGAACCAGAATTTGCTTTGAGTGCAGAAAGAAGGCAACAGTGTTCAAAGAAACATGAACAACCAAAGAAGCCCATTATATCCTTTATTACTTGCACCACGTTCTGTGTTAGCCACTGCTTCCCCAGACATAATGACATGGAAAGCAAACAAGGTGAACCACAGCTCCTGGTCCTGACAGTCCTTCCTCATTTATCAGTGAACCACATGAGGTGGTTTTGGCAGAATGTGTGTCTATCAAGAGGTGAGACAAAAGGAGGTAAGGTAGTTTCCACTCTTATGGTAAGAATGAAATTCATATGGGTGCATGAGCTACAAAATACAAATTGTGTAATTACAGTGATTGCATTTACAACTGGCAATGCACAATATAAATGATAAAATTCATGCTAACTATTTAAATTGTTTAATTTTTCCTTAGTTAGAATGGCATTAAACGGACAATAAAAAGCACCATGACAAGTCAAGAGAGAGACCAAGGCCAGGGGTGGTGGCTCACACCTGTAGTCCCAGAGCTCTGGGAGGCCAAGGCAGGTGGATCACTTGAAGTCAAGAGTTCAAGAGCAACCTGGGAAATAGCGAGACCCCATCTCTACAAAAAATAAAAATTAGCCAGGTGTGGTGGTGCATGCCCATAGTCCCAGCTACTCAGGAGGCTGAGGCAGGAGGATCACTTGAGCTCAAAAATTCAAGGTTCAGTGAACTATGATTGTACCACTGCTTTCCAGCCTGGGCAACAGAGCGAGACCCTGTCTCCAAAGGAAAAAAAAGGAGAGAGAGACCATAAAACAAAGGAAAATGCTTTCCATTTTAGTACCTTTAAAAGCATTTTTTTCCTACTTCTGAACAAGGAATCTAGCATTTTAATTTTTCACTGTGCCCTGAAAAATCTACCCAGCCTTGTAAATGCCCTAGGAAAAAGATCCCCACTAAGACAGACACAGGGTATTTGCCTGTCCTTCCGGTTCCTCCCTGTACAGCCCAGATCAGTGGTCCCAAACTTGGCTGCAGACTGGAACCACTTCTGGTCCCACCCCAAGAGAATCTGGAGTCATTGGTCTAGGTGCAGTGCAGCCTAGGCATTGGGAATTTGTATAGCAACTCAGGTGATTATAATGCACATCCAAGATTGAGAACCAGTGGCTTAGATTCAGACTACCAAGTATAAGCACATCCACCCAACAGCCACAAATCCTGCAGTTGACCCTTCCAGCAAGACCTGCCATAGCATCAGATGAGAAAACTACACCAGCTTGCTACAGGAGAGACTTGGTTTTTATCCATAAATATGAAAAGGGAACTGGGCATTTGAAGATGATTACCAGCACCAAAGAGAAGAAATAAAATGGATAAGTAAAAACAACTGGTCCTGTAAGACCAACAGTGATTCAGGGAACAGAAGAGACCTTGTCAAAGCACCACTCCTGATGTGGGTCCCACCTAGGTTGATGATACCACTCTCCCCTGGTCACCTCCTGCCCATCTGGTTCCCACCGTGCTCCTCTCTAACCTGGCCCAGAGCAGTACTCACCTCTCAGGTTCCCCTGCCTCCCCTGTCTTGTCCAATCCAATCTTTCTGCCATCCTGCTACAACATAGTCACAGCCACCAGACTCACCTGCTTTCATTCCATCAGGTGATTCAAGCCTCCTTCCCTTGTTCCTGCTCTTCAGACATGCACGACCCCTACCCCAAGCGTTCATACCTACCCATCTCTCCTTCACCCTTCAAGACTTGACTCAGATGTCTATTACGGACTCTGCTCCTCGACACCTGTTCTGATGACCATGCCCGCACCAAGGCTCTGTAATCCACTCGCTCCCTCAGCACCAGGCAAATAATGTCCTCTCAGAACCGTCCCAATGTGACTTCCTTCTCACTAAAGTATGACTCTCTTGAAGAAAGAAACCATGCCTTATATCTCTTTCTAGTACCCATGACATAGAATCTGCATATGAAAAGTAGTTAACAAATACTTATAACAAGGAACCAAATGGAGGCAACTGTCCTAATTTTTTTATGTATAGTTACAGGCCAAGCATAGAAATTAGCCTCTCGCTCAAAGCCAATGAAAACGTCAATGTATTCTGGAAGATATATATTCACAATGCAAATGTTAAGTTGTTTGGAATTGTTATTTCTGAAATATTTGGCCTTTGAGACTTTCTGGTTGATTGATTAGAGGAGTAGAGAAAGTTGAAATTCCTTTCCCCCACTGTCAGGGCTTTACTTTGTTCTGCTCAGCTCAAGTTAAAGCCAAATGTAAGTGGTCCGTCTCACCAGGTCAGGGCTGATGAGTCTGAAATGCAATCGGGTCCGCATGGCTTATTAACATACATGCCCTCCTCTTCCAACATCTGATTTCCATCAAGGTACAGAGACTGACACCTGCAAAGTTCCTAAGAGTCCCCAGTGGAGATTTCAAAACCACTTTGGGTTGTGGGGTTCTTCTGGAGGATAAAAGCATGGGGAAAAACAGTGTCAACAGAGAGAACCAATGAGGGCAGATGCGGAAGGCAGTCCTACAAATGGCCAACTATCAATCAATTCTATAGATTCACAGATTTCTAGCACTAGAGCGGGCTTGTAGGATCACCTGGCCAAGCCCTCTAACCTGACACATAAAGACACCAAATCCAAGAAGCTCTGGGACTTGGCAAAGGTCACTTAGTAGCAGTCAGGCCAGAATTCCCAGGCACCCAACTGCCAGACCTGCTTTGGACTGCTCCTCTTTTCCTTCCTTTAAACTCCTTAAGGGTCTTCATGAGGAAAAACAAAGAAAAGGAGGGAAAAGGTACACTTGGCATTATGTGTGTTTCCAATAAAGAGGCAGATGGGGTGAACGGTAGGCTCAGGACTACTAGCAGCCCAGGGACCCTCTTGTCCTCCAGGCCAAGATGCTGACCACAGGCTCCACAGAAAGGTCTGGGCACACCAGGGTGTGCCTGCAGCACAAGAAAAGCACCTTTCTTTTCAAGCTCATAATGACATTTTCCTTCTACATCAGGCATTTTAGCCACTTACAGAACAAATGCCAGGACAAAACCAGCTGCCAACTCATCACAGGCCCTGATAGCCACAAAGACACGGTACTCATTGAAGGGCTGACATGCCTGCCAGCTCCTCACCCATGTCCAGCGAGGCTTCACTTCCACCTTGGTCTCCCCAGGGGCTTGGGGACAAATGTGAGGTGGACATTTACCCACAGGCCTCCACGATCTGCAGCAGCAATCTGAGGCCCTGACATGGCATCACTTCAAATGCCAAACATTCTGCATCCCTAGAAAGGATAAAGGAAAAAAGTATCCTCGGAATTAACTATTTACAGTCTATGCTCAGAATTCTAAACAGATGACTGAAATGTCCACTCTGCTGTATGCTAAAAAACTGACATTTCATGTTTACAGCCTTAAAATATATAGGGCTTCAAACATTATGGCAAATGAATTCCCCAAAGCCCCAGATTGACTCCTGTTTGTAGTTACTGCTGTTGCTGCTGTTCTTCAGGAGGCCACAGGCCTTTCATCCATACCCGTGACCTAGGCACCATAAGATAAAAACAAACGCCTCGTTCCTGCCAAACACTATTTCAGCCAGGAACAGGATTCCAATGTACCGTAAATGTTACATTTGTGGTTCCTTTGTACAGTATTCCACTATTAATAGACAAGCTAGAAAGAATTTTCCCAGGGATGTTATTTAGCATTAAAAACGAAACCCATGAAACACCCACGAACAGGAACACACAGACTTCATTTCTAGGTATTAAGACAACACCTCCAAAATGTGTAGGAGCTGGTGTCTAACTGCATCTCATTTCCCCGGAACTGGTGGGAAGACACAACTGGCCACATGCCTCTGCTTCTGGCAGAGGGCTGCAAGCAGTCTGAGAACTCTGCAGTCCAGAGTTATGCACAGATCTCTCCCTGCAGGTATGTGAGTTAGGAGACTGGTGCCTCCATTTCCATTTCCTCAGGTGAAAAATGAGATGCTCCAATAAAATTCCTGATGCTGCCTATTATTATCACTCCTTTCCTAGTCCTGAATTTATCTATCTTTCTTTATAGAGAATCCTATGTCCCATGGTTTGGTGAAGTAAGCTGAGCTCTGATCTGATTCCTTTCCTTCTCCTGCCCTTGATTTGCCTGATGTGACACATGAGTATGGAACTGATTTATCACAAATCTATCATGGGTACTGAAATGGGCTTGGAATGAATTCCTGAACGCACCTCTCATCTCACCCGACACCAGAGCCAAGTAAGGGATCCAAGATGAGAAATGATTCTACACAGGTTCCGAGCAATTCTTTCAGGTCTATTATTCTTAAGCTTTGATGATTCCTCCTCCTGTTTCATTTTATTAAATTCTATTAAGAAATACATGAAAAGAAGCCTAAAAGAAAAGTTGGCAGAGCCTACTTGGTATTTTATTCACAGATCACAATCTGGGAGGTATACATTTTCTGTTTTTTAAACCTGACTGGCTTTCCCAAAATATCTCTTTCTTTAAAAAAAACTACATATTCTTAATAATAAAACTGCCTCAAAAGTAATTCTGAGTGCGACACTAACTTAGAACAAATTCCTGTAAAACTCCTAGTTTAGCCATTTATTGAACGGGATGACAATTTTACCAATTTAAAGATTCTAGAGCCCGCATTATCACTTGCTAAAGCTGGATGTTGTTATACACTATTCTCTGTACTTTTAGTATGTTTGAAATATTTCAAATTTTTAAAATAATAATAAACACTACAGAGGAGAAATTTTCTATTGCTTAGAAAATCTAGATCCACAAAGGGAAATGTAAAAAAGGATTTTTGCATCATCATTAGTAACAGCGAAGAATTGCTAACAACTCCATAAATCCATCAAAATGAAAACAGCTAGACAAAAATGTAGTGTATTCATAGGACAGAATCCTATCTTGTAGTTAAAATGAATGAAGTTGCTGTATATGTAACAACACAAATGGCACTGCCAGATGGGAAAGGAAGCATGTTTCAGAATAGCATATGCAGTACAAGCCCACTTAGGTCAAGCACGTGTACACACACAGGTGCACATACACAGGTACAAACACACACACACACACACATACACACACACCCTGAATCTAACCCTAAGGAAGCATCAGACAAACCCCAATTGAGGGACACACTTCAAAAGAACTGGCCTGTATTCTGACAAAGAGTCAAGGTCATGAAAGCCAAGGAAAGACTGATAAACTAATCTAGAATGAAGGACACTAAAAGCATGACAACTGAATGCCAGGCATGATTCTGAACCGGATCCTCTCACCATAAAAGATCCTCTGGGGATAACTGGTAAATTGCAAATAGAGTCTGAGGACTGAATGCTAGCAAAATGTCAATGGTAATTTCCTGGTTTTGATGGCTATTTGGGGGTTCTATAAGAGAATGTCCTTGTTTGCAGGAAATACACTAATAAGTTCAGGGGTGACGGGGAAAAAGGTGAACAACTTACTCTCAATGGTTTCAGGAAGAAAAGTATTTGGTACTGTTTTTCCAACCTGTTTGCAAAAGTAAAAGCATATCACATACCTTACATCATATAATAAAATAAAAGCATATCACATACCTTACATTATATAATAAAATTAACACAAAATGAATCAAATGCCTACATGTAAAAAGCTAAAACTATAAAACTCTTAGAAGAAAACAGAAAGGAAAAGCTTTATAATTTGGATTTGGCAATAATTTCTTGGATATGACATCAAAAGCACAGGCAACAAAAACAAAAACAGACAAACTGGCCTTCATCAAAATTAAAAACTTTTGTACATCAAAGGACTCTGCCAACAGAGTAAAAAGGCAACCCACAGAACGAAAGAAAACATTCGCAAACCTGATTAGGAATTAATATACAGAATATACAAAGAAATCCAACAACTCAACAATAAAAAAAAAATACAACCCAATTCAAAAATGGGCAAAGGACTTACAGACATTCCTCCAAAGAAGATATACAAATGGCAAATAAGCACATGAAAAAATGTTCAACATCACTAACTGTTAGAGAAATGCAAATCAAAACCACAATGAGATACTACTTCATAACTATTAGGATAGCTATTATCAAAAAACAAAACAAAAAATAGAAAATAACAAGTGTTGGTGAGGATTTGGCGAAATTAGAACCCTTATGCATTCTGTAAAATGGTACAGACATTGTGGAAAACAGCATGCTTATTCCTCAAAAAAATTAAACACAGAATTACCATATGACCCAGCAATTCTGTATCTAGGCATATACCCAAAAGGATTCAAAGCAGAATCTTGAAAAGATATTTGTAACCAAAGTTAATAGCAGCACTATTCATAATAGCTAAAGAGTGAAAATAACCAAAATGTCCACAGATGGATCAATGGATAAACAAAATGTGGTATATACATACACAGAATATTATGCAGCCATAAAAAAGAAAAAATTCTGAAACATTCAATGAAAAGAAGGTTCAACAAGAATGAACCTTGAAGAAATCATGCTAAATGAAATCAGCCCATCACAAAAGGACAAATACTATGTGATTCCATTCATGATACCCTGAGTAGTCAAATTCAAGAGATAAAAAGTAGGATGGAGGCTGCCAGGGGCTGAAGGGAAGGGAGCATGGGGAGTTACTTTAATGTTTAATGGGTACAGTTTCAGCTTTGCAAGATGAAAAGAGTTCCGTGCATAGATGGTGATAACAACGGCTGTACGACGATGTGAATGTACTAATGTCATTGAACTGAATACCTAAAAATTTTATGTTATGTATATTTTACCACTATTAAAAAAAAAACCTTATGACATCCACCCAGAGGTACCACACATTTTCCACGACTATGTGTAAATGTGAGTAAACATTTTTATTAAGTCCAGTAAGAAATACATAGAACTTATCAACGGTGTTACCTCTGAGAATGAGAGATTATAGTAGAAAGTATTTTTAGTGTATCTTAAACTTCTAAATTTTTTAAAGAATACAGACTTTACGTATTATGTGTAACAAAAATTGATATAAAATGCTATTTTATGGCCTCACGAGAAAAATAAAAGATAGGAAAAGAACTGTTTCTATAAAAGTAACTTTCTACCCAGGAATACTATAAAAGCTTACTATTAAAAAATAACATTTCTATGACAGGAATTTATTATATTTAAAGTCTAAAAAAAAAAAACACTTCTAAATTGGTATTTTCCAGTTAATACACTGCTTGCTTGCTTGAAATTTTTTTAAAAAATAATAATTATGATAATAAGAGACTCTTCCCAGGAGAAAATGAAGGGGGCAAAGGGAAAAATATCCATAGAGCATAAGGCCATATCTAGTCTGGATTTTCGAATGAAATTTTATAGAAGTTGTACTTATCCCCTGAAGGTTTCCTGACCCAACAATGACACCAACGGTTAATAATAGCCTTTGCCCTCCCTCTGTAGTCAAATAGCGATGCAATTCCTGAACAGAGCCGCTGCCTCGGGGATATTCTGTGGGTATCGTGTTCCTGACTTAGCAGGAGGAGTGGAAAATGGAAACAAGGCCACAAACTTAGATCTTTCCATTACACAGAAATTGAGGCTTCCGGGCTTCACTTTCATGATTAAAAATAGAAAAAGAAATTGACTTCACATTTTCTGGAAAGTCGTCAAAGGAATACATTTATGTAAAGAATATTCACAGAAAGGCTATTCTTTTGTGTTTCATATTGACAAAAATAACTAAGATGGTGGAACTCGTCAGATATAAAGTGGCTATCGTGAGACTCTTGACCTGCTGTCACCAGCAAGAGGTACACTGGCGTCCACAGCAAGATAGCCTCCTGCAGTCCCGGGTTTCCACTCCACCTCTGGAGCTGTTTGCTGCCTCCCTTCTGACAATGACTTTCCATAATTTCCAAGATCAATGAACGCCAGGAAACATACTTTTCCAAAAATAAATCTTTTTTTTTTCCTGACAAACTCTTACGACTTACATTAGAAATTTCCCTGACAATATTAGCTAAAATAGCATGCATAACTAAAATTCAATATAAACATTCCTTGGGCTTTTTACAGTATCTTTTTATAATTAAAGTTTTTTGCATTTGGGGGAAAACTGAGCAATAGTGAAACATCTGGCTTCACAATGACCTGAAGAAGAGAGGCTGCTTCCCTGGAAATTGCTTGCTTTTTTTTTTTTTTAATGCCATCAAACAGATTCTGGCTTTGTGTCCGGTCTATGCCAAGGATCACTCAGAACCAGGGGTAGGCATCACACCCCTTGATGTCCAAATGTCTGGTCTCATCATAGAAATGCATGCCATGGAATCCCTCCACCATACCAGCATTAGAGATAAGAATGAGATCTTTCTTTCTTTCTTTTTTTTTTTTTTTTTTTTACTACCTCCCTCCTCCCCTCTCAAGAATGAGATCTTTCTTATAGTGAACTGTGGGAGGTTAGACTTTATACTATGCCCAATGCACAAACCACAGTATGAAAGAATCAAACATGAGCAATTTATAGGAAAGCTCTATTTCGGGACACAGAACACCAGAGTAGTTAAGGGTCTCCAAAGTGTATCAAGAATCTCTCCACTTCTCTCATCCACCTGTTGCCGAAGCTCCTAAATGTTCTCCCTGCCACCATGTCCCAAGGCAGCACATCCCCACTTCCTGAGCCTACACTAAATCCCATTTCATTCATCTCTGCAAACACACATCAGATCTCTCAACATTCTAACTCTCCAGGCTCACTGAAAATAAAAGCCAAATTCCTCACCCTAGCCCATGAGGCCTCGCTCCATCAGACCCATGTCATAGCTCTGGCCTCAAGTCACCCTCTCCCGGTCACCCTCCAAGCTCCAGCTACGCGGGCCTTTCTTCCACAGGGCACTTGTTGACCCCTCTGTCTGGAACACTTTTCCTCCAGTCTCCATGGGGCTAGCTCCCTCTCTTCTCAGTGTCCTTCCTTGGTGCTTGTGTTTACAGGGGCCTCCGCCTAACATCATTCTCTACACCTAACCATCTTTGATTTCTTTATATTGTCAAAATTTTAAATTAGACTTCTTTTTATATGTTTTCCCATTGGAATGGAAGCTCCATGAGGGCACAACTTTGGTTCAGTGCTAGGCCTACATGCAGGGTCAGCATAGAGCAGGTACTCTACGAGAATCTAGTGGATGGATAGATGAGTGGGTAATGGGCAAGTGAGTGGATGGATGGATGGATGGATGGATGTGTAGACAGATGGACATTTGAGTAGATGAATAAGTGAGTAAACGAATAAGCAAATAAATCAACAAATGAGTGAGCATGGGCCTTTATTCAAGTGCATTACCACTGTGAAATCCATGCCACACCACATCGTGGGGAGTCAAAGGCAGAAAGGCACTGAGGTAAGTAATGTGAAAAAAAAGCTATCTGAAATGAACCTTAAAAAATAGGGACGATGTCCACAGGTAGAGACAGAGAAGGAATTCATTTCAGGTGATGAGCAGAAACACAAAGGAGAAAAAATCATGACACTTATTCAAAAATAGTAAATAATCTGCAGGAAACTAGTCTACAATTCACTGTGAAAAGCTTTTACCATGAACTTAACAGGTAATAATACACCATAAAATATGAGCTTTTAATTTCCCGTATGCATTTAAATGTAAATGATGAGCCAACTGCACATGGGAGCCTCAACATTCATGCATTTCATTAAATTGCAATTTCCATGCAGAAGCTAACATGTCAATCATCCTGGGTTTTTATTCTAGTTCCATTAATACACTGACAGATGAGTAAGGCATTCCAAGTCTGGAACCCAGAAAACCAAGAAAACTATAAATTACTTTCCAACTATAAGCCTTAAAGAGGCTACGCCGCTGTAAATTTGCCCAGCCATTGAGTAATCCACATGTTGGGCTCATCTCTCTTAAGAAACAAATTATTCCCCTAGCACATACCTCAATGTTACTCAGCAGACTGGGTGATCATCAGTCACTAATGTATTGAGCTATGGTTGCTACATCAGCTTTTCCCTGACACATCTGTAATTGTATAGAGAAGGTGCCATGCTCTGGGAACATTTTCATCGCTGTGTGTATGGGGCAGGGGAGGAGGGTGTTGGGAGAGCGAGGGGGTGTTGATGAATGAGAACAGCCTCATATGTGACCTCAATAATCAAGCCTAGGCATCTTGCTTCCTGGCAGCTGCAGTAACACAGGTTGTAAAGTATTTTTAGATACTTGGGGGTGGGGAAGGGAGGGCAGGGTAGTCCAGAAGAAACCAATGCCTACAGCAGATGATAACGACAACACCCAATTTCCTCTATTCCAGTAGTTCTCAAATGTCAGTGTGCTTACAAAGCACAAGAAGACCTGGTTAGAAACATAAATCTGCAATTCTTCTGCCCTCCATGTTCAGACACACTGGGAACTCAGGTTTGAAAAACGTGGGTGGGCCCAGGATTCTGCATTTCAGTAAGCACCTTGGGTGGCTTGATGCTGGTTGTCCTCAGACTGCCCTTTGAGGAACATTACTATAGCCCCTGGGCAACTTTGGTGGAGAAATAATGCATAATCCTTACACGCCACAGCCCCCAGTCCATCAACATCCTCACTTCTTTGGACCTCCTGAGAATGTGACTAAAGCCCAAGGCTCCTTTCTCCCAGCAAAAGGCACACATACACACATACAGAACTTGGGGGACAAGCTCAGGGCAGTCTGTGAACACTGAAAAACCCACTTGACCAATTCACAGGCCACTCACCCATCCTAACTTTCTTTAGAGACTAAGATTTAAAAAGATAAATACCTTGTCAGTCAAAAGAGACTACACCCACAGTGTAATGTGTTGGCAAACACTTCTGTGTATTTTAAAGTGTTTTATCTATTGGGCAGACCCTTAAAAAATTATAGCTAGAGCTGTATTTTCTATTTATATCACTTCCAGATCATTCATCTGTCTCCATTACCAATGCAAATGTTTGAACAAGATTTTCTACAAAACACCACTGACAGGCAGAACATTTTTCTACAATTACCTGGAACTATGAAGCTCCTAGTAAATTACCTAAAAAGCTAAGAATTCCCAATTAAAATCTTGAGTGTGTATAGTTAAATTATTGCTGTGCTCAATGTATAAATCCATGGAAAGATAAACTTAACACCCTTCTCCTTGAGAATAAAAAGGATGCTGTTAATCTTTGGCAGGTCAAGTCAGTAAGGTAAGAAGTTTGCTTTTTTAACACACCCGCAAATAAGATTAGAAGACTAAAATAACTAAGAATCTTCCCAAAACACATACACAAGAACAAACAGATGAAGCCCTTAAACCTTAAATGTACTAACTCATTAGTGTCCTGTGAGATTGGTTGAAAGCAAGACACATGTTTTGCTCTGGTTGGAGATTAGAAATGTCTTATGTGTCAAAGGTAGAAGAGGAGAAGACTGCAGTTTTTAATTTGCCAGCCATATTCCAATAGCAAGAAACAAACTCTTTTCAATTTTTACAATTTCATTAACATGCACTATAGATTTAAGAAGGTAAGATGAAGGTCAACTGATTGATCAATCAATCAACAGGTCCCCAAGCAGAGAGACAAAGTCATTTTTGCCTTGGAAAGGCTTCTTTGTAAGCCTGCAGTGGACTGACTTAGGTCAACCGCCTATATGAAAACAAAATGACAAAATAAAAGTGATTCCTCGCAGCTCTCCACTAAAAAGAAGCCAGCCTGCCTGGAAACATCTACTAGGCTCCCACCCTTTCCTACCAGTCAGATATTCGAGCTTTCCCCCAGGCACTGACAAGGACTCAGTGTAGATTCTATCTGCTGGCGAGCTTTGGGCAAGGCTGAGGCAGGTCAGGAGCCCACCCACACTCTTCTGCCAACCCACTACCCAGAGGGTTGTGCTGATTTCATAACTCACAGGAAATCAGATGCTCAGACTGAAAAGATCAGAAAACCAGGTGTGAGTCCATGTGCGGTAAGAGGGCTGGCCAGGTGCCAGCCTCACCCTGGTGGGAAACCTCCTGTGCAGCAGGCTAAGTCCCAGAAGTTGGTGTCACCAGCCCACACCCACCATGACACCATGACAAAGACTAAACAGCAATAGCAACTATTCTATAATGAAGGAGCTTTGCTAAGTTCCCACTTCTGTTTTGGTGACACTTCAGTATAAACAAAACAGCACTCTCAGTAAACGTTTGTTCGATAAATTAATGTGACAAAATGAACTAATATGATTAGAGTAATTGACAGGGTCTGGATACCACTTTGGCAACCAGACTTGGAAACACACTCCTGTGGCAAGCCAACAACTAGAACCTGGTTCAGGCCATGTAAACACTCAAGCTGAAACCAACTGACATCGGGGAACTAGAATCTAGAAATCAACCCTAAAAAAGAGTAAAAAGGGGAATATATACATTTAAGTAAATGTTCTTCCATGAAGAGATGCACACATATTGGCATCAACATAAATTATTGCTTATATTCAGAATACTTCTCATTGGATTTGTCCCTCAAACTGAAATGCACAGCAATTGACAGCCCACCTTCGTGCACCTGCAACGGGAATGCCTGGCAGAAGCCAGCCACCTGTGTGCTACTCTGTCCTCTGCTTCACCTTCTGAATGCCACAGCATGTATTACTAAGAAGGCTGGCCCTGTCACTGGAAACATAAATAAATGAAACCAAATGGAGCTTTTCCCCCCATCCCCCTCCTACCCTACATATTTCTTTCAGATCCTACAGAAGCTATGAATGTCTCAATCTCGACATCCCAAGGTCCAGGCACAGGATGGATGTTGCTGATAAGACAAGTATACGGAGGAAATTATCAGTGAAGTGATGGCAGCGCTCAGAGGAGCGTAAAATTAAAAGCTCCATAAAATTAAAGGCGTCATCTTTCACTGGTCAGCTCATCCCGATGATTTGTCAATAAACGCCAGAGTTAACCCAAATGCGTATCTGACAGTTCATTTTTTTCAGCTTCTTCCAGCATTTCAATTCAGTCAGATTTTCAATCGCACTAAATAAATGAGAATGTAAATAATTAATGGCAACACTATGAACTAGGTGGGCCATAGGCCCCAGGGAATACCCTCTCAATTATCAAATGCCCCTCCTTACCAGGAAACCCCCATCTGTTCCCCCATCCATGTGAGGCCCAGGGAAACAACCCCCATGCAGGGGAAGAGCACTTGATTAAAACAACAGCACAAATAAGTTTCGACCACAGGAACAGCAGACTAGGGTGTTGAAATCTCCAGTATCTAGCCACCCACAGAAGAACTCACGCACCAGCAATCACGCTCTAGGTAATAATAATAATAACCAGGATATTCCTATGAGAATCGTGTTCTCCCACAAAAATGCAACAGGCAAAGCAGCTCTACTGGGTAGTTCTGCTGCTGATTCCACGTCCTAATCCCTTTGGAACGGTGTCCTTCAGAATAAGAATGTAACTGCTCTTCTTCTGACTTCTGCTCATAGTCAGGACACAGCACGGGACCCCACAGCAGCCTGTACTGTGATCAGCGTGCTGGAGACACAGCAGTGGCCAGTTCCGAAAACAAGCAGAGATCAGGTCAGGGCCGGCAAACCACTGGTTACCTTTACCAGCCCAGTCTTCACCAGCAATAGCTGTATCACATAGAGCTCTAGGGCTCTGGAAAGTCAGAATCTACCCCTAATTGAAGTACAAATTTAAAAACAACAAAACAGCAACTGAGAAGCCTTCTCTCCTCCATATTCTTAAAGGTCAGCTAAAACCTTCAGTCCCCGGGGAGGCCCGCCCAGCTCTGCAGAGGCAGCAGTGGCAACCTGCTTTCTCCGAATTCAGGACCTTCACAGACAGCACAGCCCGCTGGCCGTGAGGCACCACTCCTAAACAAATGACACACCCCCGGGCACATCTCCCAGGTCACGGCAGTGAACAAGACTCAAGGAGCTGAAGTTTTAGGAGCAGTGCAGATAGGTGAGAAGCAAAGAAACAAGCAGGTGATAACAGACGGCACGAAGGTCTGTGAAATAAATCATTAGGGCAACAAGACAGAGTAGCCAGGGGAGCTTCCTTGGGAATGAGGGAGTCAAAGAATCTCTTCCTCTGAAGAGGAGATTCTGGAATTAAGACACAAGCCCCAAGGTCAGAAAGAGCTCGGCCTAGTCTCAGAAGGGAGACTAAAGAGTAGGGGAAGTATAGGGATGGAGGGAAGGACAGCCATAGAGTAGGCAGGAGAGCACAGACGCCTGGTCACTCCGCCGTGATGGACGACAAGAAGGAACTCAGGTTTTCAGCTAAATGCATTTGGAAGGCATTGAAGGGAAGGGGGTAAGAAGCATGAAGTAGACGGCCTTGTGACCCTTCCTAAGTTGGCTCACACTGTTCTTCACCTCTTTCACTCTCATCAACCTTTGAGGTTTACGCTGCCTAAAATCTACCCCTGGGCACACAGGCTGAGTGGTGGCACTGCCTTTTCTTCCTTACAGCACCCAGCATGCCGCTGGATGCCAAAACGACACCTGATGCTTATATACATGCATATGTGCACAGACATGCGTCCACGTATACATATATACACATACACACATGCACACACATACATACACATATGTGTACACATATGCACACACATACACATATACACATACATACACATACACACACGTTATTCATTCGTGCAGATAGCATAAAGAAACTATATTTGAAAACAACTTGCCAAAAGAACCATTTTTCTGTAATGTAGAAACTTGCCAAAAGAACCATTTTTCTGTAATGTAACTATAGCAGTTTTCACTACTCATTGGAATATAATGGGAAAATAAAACACTTAGAATTAAAAGCTTAGTTGATAGAAACACGTTTATCAGTAAAAAGAATTTGGCTGTGCTCTTCCTAGCCACACGAAAGTGAGTAAATTAGCTCTTTGCTCAAAGAGAAAGCCCCTTCTAACCGAGAAGGAAAGACAGGGAGAGGCCGGAGGCAAAGGCCAGCACCGAATGCTACAAAAGTCCCTTCCGCGCCTCCTCACTGCCACCTACTGGAGAGCTGGAGGACAAAGAGCTGTGCAGTTTTCCAGGGTCTGAGACTCTCAGGGGTCAGGAAATTGATACCCACAACTGAAATTGACACAGGATAATTCCTGTATTTGAAGAGAAAGCTTCTAAAAGATTTAGAAATAACTAAAAGTCTTTTTTATCCTAATAAGTTAACATGGCTTGTTGGAAGTTAAAAAAAAATGCCTATTTTTTTGGTTTTTGTTTGTTTTTTGGGTTTTTATTTTGTACATATGTGTGTATATATATATAAGGTATACAACATGATACTTTCATATACATATACACAGTGAAGCTATTACTACAGTCAAGTAAATTACATATTCATCATCTCACATAGTTACTTTTCTTCTGGGGGGAGGGAGGTGAGAGAACCTAAAATCTCTCTTAGCAAATTTCAGTGTACTGTACAATATTATTAACTATAGTCCTCATGTTGTACATGTGATCTCTAGACTTATTCATCCGAGATAACTGCATCTTTGTACCCTTTGGCCTAAACAAGAAGGAAGGGGTACTAGTTGAAAGAAGGTTGAAGATCCTAAAGGTCAAATGTATTATTCTACCATTTCTACAAAAATACTTAGAATGAAAAAAAGCTAGGCTAAACTTTTTCTCCAAATAGAGTTAAAGAAGAATAATAAATCAAAACTACAGAATGATGATCAAATAAAACCAGCAAAGCAGCAGCCAGAGGCGAGAGGAAAACCTGGAGAGAATGTCGTCCTGGAAAACAAGGCTCCAGCCCGTTTCCAGGGGTGAATGGGCAACAGCAGCAAGAGCTGCTGAGTAGTCAAGGAAGGAGGCCCAAGAAATGGGTATGAAATAAAGCAGCATGAGGTCACCAGGGCCCTCGGTGAGGGCCATTACAGATCAGAGTATCCCAAAGGTGGAGCAAGAACGGAGGGAATGGAGGCATTCCTCAACTGGAGACACTTGAGCATATTTTAAAACCAACGAAATAAGGTGGGTGAGTGAGAGAGACAGAGACTGACTTGACCAGAGGACAGGGGGCTTCCTCAAGGCTTCTGAGAAGGTGGAAGGGAAGGGCTTCGAAGCCCAGGCCCTTCTGGCTCCACAGGCATGCAACCCATCAGTCACACAGGGACCCATATTCAGAGGGGCCCCACCCTTGGCTTAATGCTCTGCTGTCACCATCTTGAAATTTTTAATAAATTTTTAACAGGGCTCCACATTTTAATTTTGCACTGGGCCTCTTAAAGTATTTAGCCAGTCCTGGAGCAGGGGGAGAGGCTGACCTCAGCCTGGGAAAGGGCAGCTCTGCTACTGAGGTGAGAGGGGAGGGACAGAGAAGCAGGGTTAATGCCATCCGCTGGCTCCTTTCTCTGCAAAGCAGAAAGAGAGCTATCTGCTGTGAAAGAGCCAGAGGACAGAGTTAACCTCTCCTTGGAGAGAGCTTAGAACTTCACGTAGGGTGGAGAAATCTGGTTGACTCCACCTTAACCAAGGGATACAGCTGACATCACCTGTAATAAGACAAATCTATACCACATACCTCCTGATATGATGTACTACGAAGGGCAAAAGATCACTTTTGTGCTGTTTGCTATTCCTGTCAAAATGCATAACCTTAACATAATCATAGAAAACCCAAACTGAGAAGTTCTACAAATAGCAGACTAGTACTCTTGAAAAGTGTCAAGGTCCTGAAAGACAAGGAAAGTCTACGGAACTGTCACAGATTGGTGAAGACTAAGGAGAAATGACAATTAATGCGATGTGGGATCCTGCATTATCCTGGAACAAAAAAGGACGTTAAAAAAAAACCTAATGAAATTCATGCAAGGTTTGTAAATAGTTAATAGTACTTTGTCGTGATCATTGTACCATGATTAATTAAGACACCGAAATTAGAGGAAGCTGGGTAAAGAGTGTATGGACATTGTTTTTGCAACTTTTCTATAAGTCTCAAATTATTTCAAAATAAAAAGCTTACATTTTCATGAGGACTCTTCATTTGTGATTTTTTTTAATGTTAGTAATTCCAGGACCCTCAATTACCACCTTTGAAGTCTAGCCTACTGCATCCCAGACATGTCCCTACTTCTCTAACAACACAAAGCATCAGTAACAAAAAAGTAAAGGTTATGCTCCCCTTAAAAAAAAAATCTGGCTTTGAACGGGTCCCCCAGCTTCAAGTTTCAATGACGCTTTCCACACTATTGTATCATTACACTTCACAGCATCCCAGCAAGGAAGAGAGGCAAGAAGCAAGAACAGAAATGTCCTTTCAGTTCTTACTCCTCTGCGTGCCAGGCCCCACACGTCTCTATCAAGTAGGTGTATTAATTAAAGCCTTTAAAAGTGTATTAAGCATCTTTGAGACCATAAAATTTGCAAGGACTATCACGTATTTCCTTTCTCTATTTTAATTACTTTTTTATCTGAAAGCTTACAGAGTTGGCAACAAATACAGGTCAGACATTGCTTTAGAAAAATGAGGATTTACAATGAGCTTTGGGTGGCATATCTACCCACGCCTGAGATCAAACCCACTCCAGGTAACCCTTCAAAATGGGTGAACTGGCCAGTGCAGGGCCACTGCTCTGCTGCCACCCAGGGGCAGGTGGGTGCCATGGCACCTGGCCTGGAGAACAGGAACCCAAAGGAAGAACCTGGCTCTGCAAAGGACATTTTCTGTGGAATCCAAAGGGAGGAGGAGGCAAGGAAGAAGTGCTTTCCACAGTACTCCAGGAGATACAGTGTCAACATGCATTCTTAGGAAGGAAGGTATTAAAATAAATATAATGTTACAATGACGAAGTATTTTTTCCACCTCAGACTGAGGACTGCTCCAGAAACTAAAAAAATGTTACAGGCACCCAGGAGCCAGTCCACAGCACCTGACTCCAGGCTTACCTGCTTTGGGTCAGAGGTAGCAGCACCAGGAGCCGGGGATTCCAGTTCTATGGTCACAGGCCCATCATTCTGAATGTGCACTTGCATGTAGGCACCAAACTTGCCATCTGAAAGGGCAATTGAAAACAGTTGTAAGTAAAGACCTCAGATTACCCCAGCTAAAAAACATAACTATTAACCCAATTATTTTCTGCTGATTATATAACTTATTTCATTTTGAAGATTATTGATTTTTAAATAGATAGCTAGAAAATGTTGAATGGAATAAATTATTTCTAATAAATGGAAAAAATAAATTTTAAAAATAAATAAAAAACATAACTAATTTCCTGACTTCAAAATATACTACAAAGCTATAGTAACCAAAACATCATGGTATTGGTATAAAAACAGACAAATAGACCAATGGAACAGAATAGAGAACCTGGCAATAAAGCCACACATTTACAGCCAACTGATCTTCAACAAAGCTAACAAGATCTTACACTGGAGAAAGGACACCTTCTTCAATAAATGGTGCTGGAAAAATTGGATAGCCACATTCAGAAGACCCATATCTCTCACCATATACAAAAATCAACCCAAAACGAATTAAAGACTTAATTAAATGTAAGACCTGAAACTATAAAAATACTAGAAGTAAACCTAGGGAAAACTCTCCTAGACATTGGTCTAGGCAAAGAATTCATGACTAAGACCCCAAAAGCATAGGCAACAAAAACAAAACTAACAAATGAAACTTAATTAAACCAAAAAGCTTCTGTGCAGCAAAAGAAATAATCAACAGAGTGAAGAGACAGCCTGCCTTTTGTTTCTTTTTCTGTTTGTTTGAGACAAGGTCTCACTCTGTTGCCCAGGCTTGAGTGCAGTAGTCTCATTATAGCCCACAGCAACCTTAAACTCCTGGGCTCAAGTGATTCTCTTGCCTCAGCTTCCCGAGTAGCTGGGACTACCAGCGAGCACCACCATGGCCAGCTAAGTGTTTTTATTTTTTGTAGAGATGGGAGGTCTTGCTATTGCCCAGGCTGGTCTCAAACTCCTGGCCTCCAGCTATCCTCTTGCCTCAGCTTCCCGAAGAGCTAGGATTACAGGTGTGAGTCATCATGCCCAGCAAGACATCCTGTTTAATGAGAGAAAATATCTGCAAACTAGTCATGTGACAGGAGACTAATATCCAAACTACACAAGGAACTCAAACAACTCAATAGGAAAAAAACAAACAATCCCATTAAAAAGTGGGCAAAGGTGAAAAAATGCTCAACATCACTAATCATCACGGAAATGCAAATTAAAACCACAAGATATCATCTTATACAAGTCTGAAAGGCTATTATTAAAAGACAAAAAATAATAGATGTTGGCAAGAATGCAAAGAAAAGGGAACTCATACACTATTGGTGGGAAAGTAAATTAGCACAACTTCTATGGAAAACAGTATGGAGATTTCTCAAAGAACTAAAAACAGAATTACCATTCGATCCAGCAATCCCACTATGGGTATCTATTCATCAAAAAGATACCTGCACGCACATGTTTATTGCAGCACTATTCACAGTAGCAAAGATAGGGAATCAGCCTAAGTGTTCATCAGTGGGTGGATGGATAAAGAAAATGTGGTCCATACAATGAACACAATGAAACAATGAACACAATGAAATATTAGTCTGCCATTAAAAAAAAATGAAATCGTGTCATTTGCAGCAACATGAATGGAACTATATAGGTCATTATCTTAAGTGAAATAAGCCAGGTACAAAAAGACAAATATCATATGTTCTCACTTATGTGTGTGAGCTAGATAATTTGAACACATGGAGGTAGAGGATGGAAAGATAAGAGAACAGGCTGGGAAGGGAGGAGATGAAGAGAAGTGGATTAAAGGGTACAAACATACACAAAGACAGAAGTAATAAATTCAAGGTTTGATAGCAGAGTAGCATGACTCTACTTAACAAAAATGTATTGTACTTGGGTGATGGACACTCTAAATACCCTGAGACTTGATCACTACATATTATATACATTTAACAAAATTTCTCATGTACCCCACAAATTCATACAAATATAAATAAATAAACAGAGAGATAGATAGCACACCCAGATCAATATAATCAGAAACCTGGGAA
>RJWJ010004207.1:35784-49773 GCA_004363605.1 Indri indri
AAAAAAAAAAAAAAAAAAAAAAGAAACCTGGGAAAGAGGACTGGCCAGTCAACACAGGAAAAGGTGGCCAGCCCCTAGAGAAAGGAGGGAAATGCAAGATTAAACAGCACAGATCCTGCTGCATGCCCACCAGACTTGGCAAGAAAGGTCTGGTAACACCAAGGGTGAGAAAGAACATGTGTTCTGTAACAGCAGGAAGGTAAACAGATAACCACTGTGGAAGGCCATTTCAGTGCTGTACCCAGTAGAGACTCTACATGGAGGGTGGCTCTTCTCCCGGCAGGTCTCATGCCCTGGGGTCCCTCCACAACCTGAGTGACTTCCATGAGCCTCTGCTCCCACCACCACAAGCCCACAATTTCCAGCTCTGATTCTTCCCCATTCGGTTTACTCCCTCCAGTGATCTTTAACCTCAGAGGGATTTAGCAAAATGTGCACACCAACGATTGGCTTTCTTTGACCACAGACAGTAGCACTGGTAATTACATTAGAAGCACCCAAGTTGATGGCCATTTGTATAGGCAAGATTTATCTAGTCCCTACTGGGTAGCTGAATGTGCTCAAACAATGGTGACTTTCTGTGACCTCCTATCAGATCTAAAATGGCCTTTCAAATCAACAGAGCTTTTGTTTTATCCATGTCAGACTAGCTAAAAAGACATCGGCTGGGAAGGAAATCATGTGTTTAATTGCATGCTAAAATTATGGCTACAATTAGTAGCAAATTTCAGCCGCTGCACTCCTCAGGGAGGCTGAAGGGCAGGCTCAGGAGGAAAGGAATAATTTCCGACCTTAAATTTCTGTTGCCAGGATATACAGCACATGCTTCACCTTGTTTATCATTCCAAGTAGCAAGAAATTTATTTTCTTTTCCTGTTTTTCTTCAGTTAAGAACAGAACTATTATCTGAATTTCCATTTGCACAGACAATAAATCCAAAGACATGTTTAAGAGGTCTTAAAACGGTAACATTTTTTCCAGTCCAGATCAAAGAGTAAAGCCCCTGAGAAAAATCCTATTGGCCAGGGAAAATAAATACATTTTTTTAAAATAAGACAAAAACATATCTGTAAAACTGTATCTGGGCTCCTATGGTGATATAATCAAGTTGTTCTTAAATATTAAGTCCCAGGGTTCTTTCTACCCGGAGCTGCAGGACAAGCACTTGTCAAACACGTTTATGCCGCACATTTCAAGCAAGAAAACTCCCAGCTGGAGCCTAAACAGCTGCGTTCAGGTCTCCAGCAGAACTGACCGAGGCCTCCACCAGCTGCAAACCAGAGCACTTCACTGCAGATTCCCCGCTTACCTGCAAAGGCTGATGTCCACACCCCTTTGGACAATGCTCAACTGACTTTCACCATATGCCAAGAAGGCCCATACCACCTTTCTGTGCCCCAGTTTTTGGGACAGTAATAGGACAGTTGTCCTGGGACAGCTGCCGAGGATGCACATGAGTTAGAACAGAGCCCAGCCCAGTGAGTGTGCAAGAAATCTTAGTCGCTATTAGTTACTATTATTATTATGCCTACCATTGTCCATGGTAGTATATGGGCAAATTGGGAGGACGGGACAGAAACTATATCAAAAATGCATGCAATGGAAGAAAAACGGGGAGAACAAAAGGCATACACTGTTGCTTCTTGGCCTGGTTGGGAGCAAGCCTGCATCCTCTGCTCTCTAGAGCCGCCCTTGCATGGCATTCACCAGGCCGGGGCTCGGCCTACTTCTGGGGACCAGTATGGGACATGGGTAGTGGACATGGAGCCTTGGGCCAGCACATCTAAGCACATCCCTTAAACCAGCAGCCCCCAACCCCAGGGCCGAGGCCTGTTAGGAATGGGGCATACATCACCACCTAAGCTCCACCCCCCTACTTCCCCACATCTCCTCGCTCCCCATGCATGGAAAATTTGTCTTCCATGAAATTTAGGAACTGGGCTGCACAGCAGGAGGTGAGCGGCACGTGAGCAAGCGGAGCTTCAAAGCTTCATCTGTATTTACAGCCACTCCCCATCAGTCGAATCACCACCTGAGCTCTGCCACCCACCCCCTGACCTCCCTTACCCAAATTCCCCCACCGTGGAAAAATTGAATCCCATGAAACCGGTCCCTGGTGCCAAAAAGGTTAGGGACCACTGCCTTAACGGCAGCTCTCTGCCACCAAGGAGACATTCTCACCACCCAGGCTTCCTCTTTGTTCTACTTTTAATCTGTTTAGAACCTGAGCAGGAAAGAGTTAGTGATGGAACCCCAACATTGGTGCACAGGCTTGGGACATCAAGAAATCATGCAAATGAGTAGCATTGGGAGACTCAAAATAAGCCTGTGGCCAGGCTAGGACCACAGCCCAATTGAAGGAGTTCGATCTGGATGTACAGGATCTCAGCACACCTTAGAGGCTGGGGAGTGTGACCCTTGCGGGCTGCCAACATCTGCAGTAGCTCTGTCCTCAAGTGCACAGCTACTTCTACACAGACAGGAGTGCTCCTCAGTGTCCTCACCACCCCAGAGCGCTGGGCCAATGCCCATGCACCACACTGGGACAAAGATTCCAATACAGCGGCAGATGCCCAGCTCAAGGGGGCCTCAAAAGCAGAGGCAAGAGCTCTGGGGGCCTTTAGCAGAGACCAGTGACTCTGGGAATGACATTTTCTATGTGACTTGGCTGGGAAAAATATTTGCTTGCCAGCAAATGGGTACATTACAGACCCTTCAGGCCCTGGCAGCTGAGTTTCTCAGAGTGTGAGGGCCAGGCCTAGGCAGGCAGCATTAGAACCCCTGTCCAATTCCATTCCACACTTGGGACCATGGAGGGAACTGGAAGGGCAAACCCAGAACTCATGTGGCTTTTCCCAGGCTCCCCTTATCAGGGTCCTCTGCTTGGCTCTGCAGCTCCACTGGAGGGAGGCACCATCTCTGGGCAACTGGTATCTCAGGCATGGGACTCTGTGGCAAGAGGTACTTTGGGACAGGCCCCATCGGCCAGGACAGAAATGCCTAATCACAGGAATGTGAAGGCATCTGTCATTAAGGGGGGCCGCCATCAATTCCAAGCCAAAGAACTAAAAGTAGGGTGCTTTGAGGGGAAACGAACATTAGGATTGTATATGCCTAGGACAAAAATCAACCTTTAGCTGGGAGGTTAAATTCCAGACTGACCCCAAATTCTGCCATCATAGATTCTTGAAGGTGAGCCCTTCTTGCATAACATGGAAATTCAAGGCAAGGTTTTCTCTGACCGCTGGGCTTTGCTCAGACATCTCTGGGCTCTGCCGGGGTCGTTGACAACATTCTGCCTGGGGAGGCTGCCTGGTCTTCTAATTGAGGCACAAGGGAGGCTGTGTGGGGATAAAGCAGCATATGAGGCCCCAAAGGACTTACAAGGACACCTGTGTGATGCAACTCAGACACGGCTTGGACCTGGCTGTTGAAAGAACTGAGATTCAATGGGGCATGGACACCTTTCCACTGACAGCAGCAGAATAAGAAACCAGTGAGCTTCTAAGGCTTCTAAGCTCATGAGGCCATGGGATTTAATTTCAGACCTTAATTCTTTGGCCTTGAATACCTTTGGATTTGAATATGATAGAGGATTAATCTTGGCCTGTAATTTCCCCCCGGGATTGAGATAATGGGAGAGGGTCTACATTCAAATTCAGAACATCTCCATGTTGATGGTATTTTATTATGTATTTCTTGTATATTTTATTATTGTAGTACATTAACACTGTCACATAATGTCACTGCAGAACCTCTGATGTGCTGGGATGCGCAGTGTGGCTGGACATGGATTGGGAAACAGCCTGGGGAATAAGTCTTCACCTTGGGAATAGAGTGGCCTTGGAGGGGCTTCACAGCCGGGTTCTGACCAGTTTAGAGTTTCTGGGGACAAAATAAATACAGCAGAAGCAGCCGAAGAGAGGTTCAAAGGTAGACTGGAGGGACTGAGCTGGTGATCCTCCCCTGAGCAGGGAGCCCCCATAGCCAAAGTGAGCTGCCATCAGCTCCTGCCACCCATAGGGGGAGAGCCACAGTCCTCAAAGCGGCATGCCCTTTTCTCTCCCTCTCTCTCACACTCTCTCTCTGTCCCTATGTACACATGCGTACATACATGCACACACATACAGTCATTCTTGTAACTACTGTTGAGAAGTAAGAAAGTGATCCTTAAAAGTTATCCCAACTTAAAAGTATGTTATCACCGTAGGATAAACACGTATGTGGGAGGTGGCTCACTCAGGCCACTGTGCTGGGTGTGGCCTGAAGGGAGACCCAGCTGGAGGCAGGAGACCCACCAAGAAGCTTTCTCCACAATTCAGGTGAGAGATGATGATGCCTGGGCAGATGGGTAGAGCGGGTGGCGTCCGGTTCTCAGGTTCTGCGTGCATGTCAAAGGTGAGACTAACGGGATTTGCTGATGGACCAGATGTGGGGAGGAGCAGTCATGCTAAACTCTGAAGTTTTTTTCCTTAAGTGCATTTACTAGACAATAAGACTAAAACTATTAATAAATGAAATAAGGAACCAGGAAAAGAAGCACATAAACCACACACCCACAAAAAGATGATGAAAAGAGTGAAGAAGATTAAAGCAAAACAATGAAATATCAAACAAAAAAATAACCAGATTTGATAAACTAATTTATGAGCTAGTTTTCTGGAAAAAGTTCTAAAAACTCTGATAGAGAAAAAAGAGGAAATACAACAAAACCACAATAAGAAAAGGGATATGACTCTAGATACAGAGATCTTTCTAAATCATAAAGAAAAACCTATAAAATCGTCTTCTAATAAATCTGAAAATCCAGATGGGAAGGAGACTCCGGGCAAAGTTAACTGCCCAAATGGACTCGAGCAGTGCTGGGAAACTGAGCAGAGTAATAGCTAAGAAGTCCAACCCAAAGGGTTTCACTAACGAGTTCTATTAAAACAAATAATTCCTATGTTATTTCGATTGGTCTAGACCATGGGAAAATATTAAAAGCCTTCCAGTTTATTTTGTGAGGCCCATATTACCCTACTGCTAAAATTGGACATGAATACAAAAAAAAAATCACAGACTAATTTCTCCTTTGAATACAGATGCAAAAATTCTACAAGAACACTTGGGAAATCTCTTGTAGGCATACACTAGAGAATGCTACGCAGTGGTCAGTGAAGGTTTAATCAGCATTGCTCATGATTACAAAATGCATTCACTAGGTTAACGTTTAGGGAAAAGACATTGGAAAAAAAACAACTTCCCTTCCTGTTTAAAAAGGAAGCTCTTACTTGGCTAGCAAGGGAAGCCCACCCCTTTAACTTTAAAAAGACCAGGTAGGGTCCTCTTTTTCCTGCAGTCAAGTAACTGAGGTCCCCTTAAAAATCTTTCTCACCTCCCAAGCAGCAAAGCGATACATTTAAAATGATGAGTTGATTAAGCAAGTCCCTCAGTAATAACTGTTAACGGGCAAAGACCATGGGTGAAGGCTGGAGGGTGAATAACAGCCTATTCACATAATCTCGAATCATCTCCACACAGAACATTTACCAATTACAAAGAGGAAAACAGTAACCTGACAGAGAGAAATCTGGCAAATAACATATCGACAACATGTAGCCCTGACGTGATGCAGCAAGAAGGGCACAGGGTCACTTCTGTAGCATTCCTGCCAAAAACACGTCATCTCAATCTAACCACAAGAAGAACATCAGTCAGACACACATTGAGGGACATTCCACATACTGACATAATAATTGACTCTTCGAAAGTGGCAAGGTCATAGAAAACAAGGAAAGATGGAGGAATCATCACATATTGGAAGATACTAAGGAGATACAACAATTAAATGCAATGTGAGATTCTGCATTGGATCCTAGACCAGAAAAAGGACATTAGTGGGACAACTGTTAAAATTCAAATAATGTCTGTAGTTTAGTCAACAGTATGTTATCGGTGTTTTGACACATATGCTACATTTGATAAATATACTATGTAATATGTTATCTACAGAAGTTGTATGAAGTTTACCGTTTCTATAACTTTTCTGTAAGTCTAAATTATTTCAAAATAAAAAGTCAGACCCCATTGAAAGAAAGAAAAGAAGAAGAGAAAGGAGGAAAGGAAGAAAGAAAGACAAAGAAGGAAAAAAAGAAAAATTCCATCCTGCATTCCAGTTGGTTCAGTTGAGAGATTTTTGCCTAAGCCACTGGAAGGCTGTCATTGCCACCAAATGAGATGGGGAAGCCCACGGTGGCCTGGTTCCAGTCAGGAAGTAAGATTGAGAGCTCAGCGTTAAATGTGTTAAGTTTAGGGGCCTCTTATCCCAAGTAGGGATATGTAAGGAGGCAGCCAGGCAGATGGGTCTGGAGCTTATGGGTGGGGAGGTCCAACCTAGAAAGAGAAATCTGGGAGTCACCAGCATATATGACAGATGGTCTTTAAAGCCAAGAGACGGGACAAGATTAGCAAGGACTGAATGCACATCAGAAGTGGTCAAACAACTGAGTCCTCCACTGTTAAGAAGTCAGGGAAGGAGGAAGCAGCAGCCAGTGGAGTAGATGGAAAGCAGCAAAGTGCAGAGTCCTAAAGCCAAGTGAAGGAGCATTTGGAGGAGGAGGGAGGGAGCAGCAGGGAAGGGTCTGATGCTGCTGAAGGGACCCCTGAGCTGAGGATGGGAACTGACTCGGCAAAGTGTCGGGGGCATGGAGACCTCGCAGAGGGCAACTGTGGTGCAGGGGTGGGGCCAAAGGCTAACAAAGTGGATTTAGAAGAGAATGAGAGAAACCAGAGACAGTGAGTACAGACAGCTCCTACAGAGAGCTGCTGTCAAGTGGAGCAGGGAAACCAGGAGGGAGCTGGGAGGAGAGGTGAGGCTAACAGAGGAAGGTTCCTCTGGATGGGAGAACTAACACCGTTTGCAAGTGGGAGGGAAGAAGCCAGGATAGAAAAAACAACAACTGACTTAGGAGCAAGGGGAGGACTTCAGGGGGAACGGCCCAGAATAGGGACCAGCCATGTGATGGGAAGGAAAGCTGGTTCCTGGGGCAGATGCTGCCAGGAGGAGTGGGGAAACTTCTGGAAGTTCTCTTCTGAGTGCTTCAAATTTTCTCTGGGAAATTATAAGTAAGGTCAATAGCTAAGAGGGAGGGTAGAGAAGGAAATGCTGGAGGTTTGAGTAGAGAGAACAGCACATAGGAGAATAGTAGAGTAAATGAACAGGTCGATGTATTACAATTACTGGGCAGCACTGTGGGCCCGCTTGCAGATCAAGGTCATAAATGTGAGGACAGCCTATATGATGGCATGTTTTCTCCAGCCATTTTGCTGCTCAGGTACAGATGCTGATATAGAATAGGCAGAGAACTGGCCTAGAGTTTTGCTAAGTGAGGCCAACAAACCTTGACCTTTGTGAGGGAATACGCTAGAGGCTGATTATCATCATGAGCCACAGGATTTATAAATTTACAACTTTAAGGCACTCCAAATAAAAATAACTTTCTGAAAGTCAAATTCATATAGAAGAGCCAGGTATGGTAGTGTGCACCTGTAGTCCCAGCTACTCAAGAGGCTGAGGTGGGAGGATTGCTTAAGCCCAAGAGTTCAAGGCCAGCCTAGGCAACATAACAAGACCTTGTCTCTAAAACAAAATCAAAAATTAAAAAGAGAAAAAGAAACAATTAAGAATAGCTAGGAAAACTCAAAGCAATATAGGAGAAACTCACCTTACCTCATACAAAAGCATAGCAAAAATCCTCAATAACTAAAACAGTGTGTCTTCAGAATTGAAACAAAATTTAAAAGCTCATAAATACATATAGGAATATAATATGAGATAAAGCCAGAACCTCAGATTAGTGGAGGTAAAGATGGTTTTATAAATAAATGGTTTTGGGAAGCCATTTAGTGAACACCTGAAAAAAAGATAAATTTTGAACCCATGCTTTACATTTATTTATACAAGATAAACTCCAAATAAATCAAATATTTAAAAGTAGAAAATGAAAAAATAAAAGCACTAGGGGAAAAAAATTGCCCTATTTCTTTGTAACTTTAGAAGTAGGAAATGTCATAGGAATCACAGGAAAGAAACTATGATTCAAAATCCAGCAGCCATTTCAAAAAATTGATAATCAACTGCTCAGGGATCAAAAATACCTGTCCAGCAAACAATCCCTTAAGCAAGGTCAAAGAGCAAATGACAAAATGGATGAAAAATATCTGCAACTTATAACATAGATATAAAGCTCATAGAAATAAAGAACCTAACTAACAATTCAATAGAAAAACAGACAAAGCGCATGAACAATTCAAAGGAAAAGAAATACAAACCACTCAAACACCTGCAAAATGTTCAACCACAATCTGTACATTAAAACTACAATGAGATATCAGATGGCCAAAATTCTAGAAGTTCAAAATATACTCTGTTAACAATGCTCTGAGGAATATTGTAGGCTCATATGCTGCAGAAAGGTACAACACCCACAGAGAGCCGTCTGGCCCTATCAATCCCACTTCTGAGAATGTATCCCACAGGTATCTCTGCCTGCATATGAAGTGGCATATGTCCAAATTTATTCACTGCATCGTTGTTTTTAAGAGACAAAAGTCAGAAACAACCCAAGAGTCCAACATACAAGACTTATTAATAAGCTAGGCTATGTTCCCACACAGCTGTTAAGAAAGAAGGATGTGAGGAAGTCTCCATGTGCTGCTACAGAAAGAATCTCTAGGAAACACTGTGAAAGTTTTCAAAAAGATGTAAAACAATATATCACATGCTACCTTTTGTATAAAAAGGGAAGTATAAAAGTATATTCATATTTGCTCACATCTGCATAAACACTAGATGGATGGGAAAAAAATTAATGAAAGCGATTACCTCTAGAGAGCATGGGAAACAGGTTGGACGGGGATGAGAGTGAGAGTATAATTTCCCAATGTGGACATTTTCATATCATTTTGATGTTTGAACTACCTGATCACACTACCTGTTCAAACATTAATTAGAAGAACAAAGTTAGGAGACTCACACCTCCCAATTTCAAAACTTACTACAAACTTACAGTAATCAAAATAGTATGATACTGGCATAGACATATAGAACAATGAAATAGAACTGAGAGACCAGAAATAAACCCGTACGTACATGGTCACTTGATTTTCAACAAGGGTGCAAAGACCGTGCAATGGGTAAAAAAAAAAATAGTCTTTTGAACAAATGGTGATGGGATAATGGGACATCCACATGCAAAAGAATGAAGGTAGACCCTTACCTCATAGCATATACAAAAGTTAACTAAACATGGATCAAAGACCTTAATGCAAGAGTTAAAACTATAAAATGCTGAGAAAAAAACATAGGGTTAATCTTCAAGACACTGGAATTTGACAAGAGTCATCAAAAACACAAGCAACAAACTGAGAAAAAAAAAGATAAAATTAGATTTCATTAAAATTAGAAACTTTTGTGCATCAAAGGACCCTACCAAGAAAGTGAAAAGAAAACTGAGAGAATGGGAGAAAATGTTTGCAAATCATATACCTGATAAGGGTCTAGTATCCAAAATATATAAATTACTCTTACAACTCAACAACAAAGACATACAAATCAATTTTGAAATGAGCAAAGGACTTGAAAGATGTTTTCCAAAGAAGAAAAGTCAACAAGTATATGAAAAGATGTTCAGTACTATTAGTCATTAGGAAAACGCAAATCAAAACCACAACAACATACTACTCCATACCCACTAGGATGGCTACAATCAAAAAAACAGAAAATAACAAGTATTGACAAGGATGCAGAATATCAGAACCCTCATACATCACTGGTAGGTATGTAAAATTGTTCAGCCACCGTGGAATAGTTTGGTGGTGCCTCCTTGGTAAGTTCAATCATAGAATCCAGCAATTCCACTCCTGAGTATATACCCAAAAGAATTATTAATATAAATGGGTGTTCAAACAAAAACTTGTACACAAATGTTCACCATAGCCAAAAGGTGAAAACAATCTAAATGTTCACCAATGGCAAAATGTGATATATTCATGCAATGGAATATTATTATAAAAAGGGATGAAATACTGATACCTACTATAACATGAATGAACTTTGAAAACATTATGCTAATTGAAAGATGCCAGACCCAAAAGGCCACATAGTATGATTTCACTTATATGAAATATCTAGAATAGGCAAATCCATAGAGACTGAAAGCAGATTAGTGGTTGCCAAGGGCTGGGTGCAGGAGAAAATAGGGAGTGACTGCTTAATGGGTGTGGGGTTTCTTTTTTTTTTTTTGAGACAGAGTCTTGCTCTGTTGCCCTGGCTAGAGTGCCGTGGCGTCAGCCTAGCTCACAGCAACCTCAAACTCCTGGGCTCAAGCGATCCTTCTGCCTCAGCCTCCCGAGTAGCTGGGACTACAGGCATGCACCACCATGCCCGGCTGATTTTTTCTGTATATATATTTTTAGTTGTCCAGATAATTTCTTTCTACTTTTAGTAGAGATGGGGTCTCGCTCTTGCTCAGGCTGGTCTTGAACTCCTGACCTTGAGCGATCCACCTGTCTCGGCCTCCCAGAGTGCTAGGGTGGGGTTTCTTTTGGGGTGATAAAAATGTTTTGCAACTAGATGGTGGTAATGGCTGCACAACATTGTGAATGTACTAAATGTCACCGAATTCTACACTTTAAAATGATTAAAATGGTTCGTTTTATGTTATGTGTATTTTACCACATAAAAAATAATATTAACACATTAATTTAAGAAAGAAGAACAAATTCTAGAAATGAAAAAGAAATGACTGACTGAAAACAGGCTAAACTCTAGACAGGACATAATCAAAGAAAGAATTAGTTAACTGGAAGGATTCACTCAGGACACAGAAAAGAGAAAGAACTATGAAGAGGCTATGCCACTTAACACTATTCATTTGTTTAATAAACACTTTAAAGAATACAAAAAGAGAGCCAAATAATTTATCAATATTTCCGAATTTGTAGGCTCTGAATCAATAAGGTTTTGAACTCTTCCCATTCCTCCTGCTGAATGATTCAGACTTTTCCTTTCATCTCAAGTCATCTTACGTACTTGGATTATGACTATTGTGAAAAGGAGTTTTTTTCTACCTGTGCTTGTATCTTCTTTCAAAAATTGCCTTTATTTCTTCAGATTGAATTCCCGTAATAGACTCTGTCGGACAAGGAGAAAGTGCTGAGTCTGCAATTCATGACTCAAAGTGCAAAGGAAGTTCAGGAAATGAGATAAAAGGGCTGAAGAGAATAAGGACAGGAGGGAGGGGGAGCCCAAAGAAGAAGGGAAGGATGGATGGGACAGCAAAGCCACTGAAATGAGCCTGTCCTCATCTCCCAGGACACAGAGGCATTTATCGCACAAAATAATAAAGCACCTACTAGGTGAGGCTCTCTGCCATTACCACAGAGGTGCAAAACCCCACCCTATCACTGACGCTGCTTTTAAGGCAGACACAACACTTATTGTAGGTAGGGGAAAGGAGAACTGGTAACATCAGGTTGCTGTTCACATTGGATAATCAATTAAGCAAATCAAGGAAATCATTAAAAGATAGGAATAAAAAATGAAAATGTATATGGTCTGCCATTTGCAAAGAGGGAGGCTAAATTGTAGCTATGGAGATATGTAAGTACAGGACCCAAAATGAGACAGGCAGGAATAAATGAGGAAGTCAGTAAGCAAATTACTAAGAGTAATGAAAGAAAAGAAAAGAATGACAGAAAATACTAACCTATTTGGCCAAAATCAGTCCCACATCTGTACCAAACGTCTACGAGAGGATCAGCCTGTACCAGCTTGCCGGCCCTGCCATTCGTTAACAATGAAGACAAGACCCCACACTGTACTTTCCTAAATGTACATGAAAAATAGTGCCTTTGGCATCACAGTCCTTGCCAAAGTATATAAAACAGGCTTCCACTGAAAGTTCACTCCTGCTGCTAAAACGATTTAAGTAGTAAAAAGAGTAGAAAATTAAACAAATCCATAGAAATTAAGTACTAAGCATGAAGCAAAAACTAGATGTGGTCTTCCAGCTCCTGGCACCTTCTCTGTGCATGATGAAGCATGGGAGGCCCGGGCATAATGGACGCCCCACGGAGGCACAGCGCTGGGGCAGTCACAAGCCGCTGCGCTCCTCAAGTGTCTGTCCACATTTCTCCAGCTCTTTCATGCCCACAACAGATCAGACCCTGTAGAGAACACAGTTAGCTCTTACCGTAGAAGCTTCTGATTTGCTGAACAAAGCCAACAGGCGAATGCTTTCCTGGGCCCACTACAAATGCCTCAGAGGGGGAACTAGAAGCCTGAGAGCAGAGGTCCTTCTTTTCTACTATTCCATTTTGGTATAACATTTATTCTTCTCCTAACTATAAAAGCAATGCACGTTCAACACTCAACTTGGAGAGGGTTTAATGTCTCCTGCCAAATGGTGCCTTCAGCATTCAGCTGAAGGCTGGAGAGCCCTGAGGGCTGCAGAGGCCACAAATGACCCAGTTTCCTGGGCCCACTCAGTCAGGCTGGGGGCCCGGTAAAGCACCTTCAACCCCTGGGCTATTTGCAGTAGAGGGGGAAAAAAACGACAAATTTGTGCACTACAGTTTTTCCCCTAAAGCAATTATTTAAACAAGAGCCACAGAACGAGAAAATTTCCACCCTTTAAGAGCACCAGGGTTATGAGCCATGGAAGATTAGAGATGGCCACGAATTCTTTGACATTCCTGCCATTGCAGGGTAGGACTGTATCCCCCCACCCTTGAATCTGGGTGGGTTGTAAGACCGCTTTGACCAAAAGGATATGGCAGAAGTGAGGCTGCACCACTTTCCAGGCCTGGCCTAAAGGGACTGGCACTTCCATTTCCTGTCTTGGAACACCTGCTCTTGCAATATTTGCTTTGGAGAAAGCCAGGCCCATGAGCTCACCAAGATGTGAGAAGCCCAGTAACATGGGGAGGCCCTGGAGGATGAGAACTGGGGGGCTGGGGGGAAATCCCATTTTGCCCATGAGCCCTGAGAGTTGATGTGGTGGTTTTTCAGAACACGAGGTTTTTCAGGAACATGTACCATGCTGTAGCAGAAATAGCTACGCTTGTTCAGTATTTCTCTTCCCTAGACTGTGAGCTCCTTTAGGGTAGGCACAGCATCTTTTCTGCTCAGAACTGTACAACCAGAGCCAAGTACAAGGGCTGGTGGATAAACAGGGTCTTATTGACAGAGAAATCACGAAAGTACGACTTGCATGGAACCAATAACATCTCCCCCAGAAGAAACAGGACTAAAATTCTAGCGTAATAACACCGCTCAGAGAAAAAAACAACCTGGCCTCAGGGCACACTGCTCTTTTCTCACTAGACCCATATGAGGCTCAAAAACCCTTCTGCTGATATCCTTGGTCAGGGCAGAGAAGGCAGGAAAGTCCCAATAGACTTGGTGAGTACAGAAGATAACGGAAAAGACCCACAAGCCAAGAGGATGTAAATTTCACAGTGAAGTGAAGATGTCAGTGAGGCTCAGGCTCAAGAGATGGCTGCTGATTTGATTCCAGGCTCCACTTACACGCTGAGTGACCTTCCACAGGTTACCCTGCTGTGCCTCAGTTTCTTCATCTGCAGAATGGGAGTAATCCTAGTGCTCACCTGATAGGATTGTTGTGAAGCATCAATAAGATAAAGAATGGAGAGTGTTTATTTCGCACAGGGTCTAGAACATCATAAGCCCTCAATAGAGGTATTTTGGCATGCTATATACTAATAATAATAATAATAACAGTATGTAAGGACCAAACTATAATGAGCTCGGCCAGCAGGGTTCCACTCCACATGCAACCAGGGAAACAGCCTGGGGTCACATCACCAAGCAGGCTATAAAGAAACAGGAACCGGCCGGGCGCGGTGGCTCACGCCTGTAATCCTAGCACTCTGGGAGGCCGAGGCGGGCGGATCGTTCTGAGCTCAGGAGTTCGAGACCAGCCC
>RJWJ010004207.1:49873-78332 GCA_004363605.1 Indri indri
GACCCCGTCTCTACCAAAAATAGAAAGAAAATTAATTGGACAGCTAAAAATATATAGAGAAAAAAAAAAATTAGCCGGGCATGGTGGCACATGCCTGTAGTCCCAGCTACTCGGGAGGCTGAGACAGTAGGATTGCTCGAGCCCAGGAGTTTGAGGTTGCTGTGAGCTAGGCTGACGCCACGGCACTCGCCCCAGGCAAAAGAGTGAGACTCTGTCTCAAAAAAAAAAAAAAAAAAAGAAACAGGAACCAAGACAGTCGGCTGTGCTGTCCAGCACACGCGCCAGCACTGGGGCTGTGGAGAAAGAGCCGCAGCTAGTGAGGAAATGTTCACAATCGCATGGATACTGGCTGGGGGCCCAAAGGAATACAGAGAAGGGATAAAGAAGACAACAGTCTTCTCTCTGTCTTTAACAACAAATAAGAGAAACAAATTGAACATAACTGTAAAATAAAATTTTAGTCGTGAAAGGAGAGAAGAGTGGGAAAAACGTTAAATCTAATTAAACTACTTTATGTTTTAAAGTCACTGAAGTGGGCTGAACGTGGTGGCTCACGCCTATAATCCCAGTGCTTTGGGAGGCCGAAGGAAGCCACTTCAGGCCAGGAGTTCAAGACCAGGCTGGGCAACCCTGATTCTATAAAAAATTAAAAAATTAAAAATTAGCTGGGTATAGAGGCACATGCCTGTAGTCCCAGCTACTCGGAAGGCTGAGACGGGAGGGTCCATTGAGCCCAAGAGTTCAAGGTTATAGCGAGCTACGATCATACCATTGTACGCCAGCCTGGGTGAGAGAGCAAGACCCTGGCTCAAAAATAAGCAGCCTTTTAAAAAATAATAATAATAAAATAAAGTTGCTAAAGTGGTCCTCAAAATCCTAAAATAAAGAAAATGTATTTAGTTGTTCATCTGTATTCCAACATCCCTTCAGCTCCCAGAGGCTTTCCATATTAGAGCTGGAAGCCAAACATACAAAATTAACCAAAAGACAACAAATGTGTAAAACATGCTTTACACATTTTGTTCCACTGAAGACTGTATAAGAGATATGGCCAAAATAGAGAGTGATACACTTTGATATAACTACATTCCTTCTGAAAGTCCAAAAAATTTGGAAATAAATTTTGATTAAAACTCTTTGCATTTCATGTTGATTTTTCATCAAGATGATCAGATGTATTATATACCGATTGTGAAATTCTGATCCATTATAAAATTATATTGTTTACAGTACATTGTTTCAGGCACTTCAAATAATTACCTGGATAAAACACACATTACTTTAAAAAGGTGTTTTCAGGAACACAAAGCATCTAATTATACATAAAACACTCCTCTTTAAGGATTTTGCTTTCACTCAAGCATTCCTTACCAACCACCAATGTTCACCCACTTAAGTGCCTTCACTTATGCTTTTATGATATTCCCTGTGTTCATCCTTTCAAGGGACTTTAGTACATTCTAAAACACATCTGAGATTACTCAGAAACAGAATGATTCTACAAACATCTACAGCAGAGAAGACAATGCTGGCAGTATCTAATCCTTGGCTCAGCAAAGAAAAATAATTACTCAAAGGACATGACTTAATTATTCATTCTGTGAAGAAACATGTTTGCAGCAAAGCCATGTAAGAGGGTCCCAGTGGACACTGGGTGGGAAAAAGCATCAGAGACATCCATGACAAGACTTGTAAATGGAGTTCCAAATGTGGATATTTCCAGAAGAGGTAAACATATTCTGTTCTATCAGAACCCAAGTATAAAGTAGGATTTGATTTAAGGGAGGAATGTCCTGCTCACATGAAATCCATGTGTCTTTATAGCAAATGGACACTTTTCACAAGAGGAGAATTAAAATAAAAGGAAATGTCAAGCACGAGTAGGAACAGCACTCATCTAAACATAAGCTAATCTGATGAGCTGACAATCCTTCATGTGGGGCTCTGCTACAGAGCTTTAAAAACATTTAACAAATTTTATTATTTAACTTAAAGTTGAAAATAGGCCCAATAAAAAAGGGATCTGGTTTTGTTTCATCCAGAGAGAGAAAGTTAAATAAAGGAAACATTAGAGAGTTAACAAGCAGCAACTATTAGATGTCTGCGAAAGAGTATGACCAAAGCAAAAAATACTACACTTAGATATTGAAAGAGACATTCTACTTAGAAAGGATTCAAAATTAAGTACATTACCAAAGGAGGCTGAATACGTTTTCCAGTAACTTTAAAGAAAAGGGCAAAACATGATGGTATTAAATGCAATTTACCCCCAGAAACATGAAAAGAAACTAGAAATGAGTGACTCTTAAAAAGTCTTTCAGATTCATAATTCTCCCACAAACCAGGACCATTACTGAGACACTTTCTAGGCTAACCCTTGATTAGTCAAACTAGGTTGGCACTTCCAAAAATAAGCAGATAAGCGAAGTCCTAAACCTATGTTATCCAATGTGATAGCCACTAGCTACACATGGCGACTGGACACTTGATATATGGCTGGTCCACATTGAGATGTGCTGCAAGTATAAACTACACAACAGATTTTGAAGACTTAGTGCAAAATTACTAGTACAAAAGTAGGAAACAGGGAAATTTACAGCACTGAATGTGTATATTAGAAAAGAAACTAAAGTAAATAATCTAAGTTTCCTCCTTAGAAAACTAGAAAAAGAAGAGCAAATTAAATCCAAATAAGCAGAAGAAAAGAGATAATAAAAATTAGAACAGAAATCGATGAAATTGAAAACAGGAAATTGGTACAGTAAACAAAACCAAAAGCTGGTTCTTTGAAAAGATAAATAAAATCAATAAGTCTCTGAACAAGGTAACTAAGAAAAAAAAGAAAATACGAATTACCAATATCAGAAATGAAATAGGGGACATAAAACTACAGATCCCATGGAGATTAAAAGGACAATAAGGGACTATTACAAACAACTCTATACCCACAAATTTGATAACCTAGAAGAAAAGACCAATTTTCTTTTTAGACTAGTCAAGTGCAGTAGTGAGAAGGGGGGAAAGCAGTAGAACAAGGAGTTCAATCTGTAACTGACTTTGAACAATCAAGTGAGATAACTCACTACCTTTGCACCAGCTGAAAAGACCAATTTATTGAAAGATACAGTCTGACAAAACTCTCATAAGAAACAATCTGAATAGGCTTATATCTATTTAAAATTGAATCAATAATTAATAACCTTCCAAAAACAAAGCACTAGGCCCAGATGGGTTCATTGGCAAATTGTACAGACATTTAAGGAATAAATTATACCAATTCACTACAATCTCTTTCAGAAGACGGAAGGAGAAACAGTATTTCCTGACTCATTCTATGAGGCCAAAATCACCATAATATCAAAACCAGACAAAGAAATCACAAGAAAAGAAAACTATAAACCAATACTTCTCATAGATGTAAAAATCCTCAATAAATATTAGCAAATTGAATCCAACAATGTATAGAAAGAATTACGTACCATAGAAAAGTGGGATTTATCCCAGCTACACAGGCTGATTCAACATTTGAAAATCAATCAATCAACAAGCTAAAGAAGAAAAATCACATCGTCCTATCAATAAACGCAGATAAAGCATTTGACAAAATCCAATACTGATTCATGATAAACACTCTCAGTAAACTAAAAATAGAGGGGAACTTTTTCAACTTGATAAAGAATATTTACAAAAAACTCTAGAGCTAATATCATACCTAGCAGTGAGAAACCAGAAGCTTTCCCACTAAGAGCAAGATCAAGGCAAGGATATCCCCTCTCATGACTCTTTTCAACATCATACTGGAAGTCCTAGCTGATGCAATAAAGCTTTATTTTTATTTTATTTTATTTCCTTTATTGTTAAAGGAAATAAAAGGTATATTGAGAGGCAGGGAAGAAATAAAAGTCTCTATTCACAGATGACATGATAATCCAAGAAGAAAATCCAAAAGAATCAACAAAAAAACCTTCTGAAATCAGTAAGTGATCATAGCAAGGTTGCAAGACACAACAAATGTCAGTTACTTTCCTATATAACAGCAATGAACCCTCCAAAATGAAATACTTAGGTATAAATCTAACAAAACATGTACAGAATGAATATGAGAAAAACTATAAAACTGATTAAAGAAATCAAAGAACTAAATAAATGGAGAGAAATTCCATGTTCATAGAAAGAGAGACTCAATATAGTCAAAATATCACTTCTTCTGAACTTGATCTATAGATTCAATGTAATCCCAATCAAAATCCTGCAAGTTATTTTGTGGGTATCAACAAACTAATTTTAAAGTTTATACGGAGAGGCAAAGACCAGAATATTCACCGCAATATTGAAAGAAAAGAACAAAAGTTGGAGGACTGACTCTACACAACTTCAATATTTACCATAAAGCTACACTACTTAAGACAGTGTGGTATTACTGGAAAAAAAAAGACAAATAGATCAATGGAACAGAACAGGGAGCCCAGAAATAGACCCCCAACTGTCAACTGACCTTTGACAAAGGAGTAAAGGCAATACAGTGGAGAAAAGAGTCTTCAACAAACAATGTTGAAACAACTGGACACCCACATACAAAAAAGTGAATCTAGACACAGACCTTATACCCTTCATAAAAATTACTTGAGATGGATCACAGACCTAAATGTAAAATGCAAACCTCTAAAACTCTTAGAAGATAACAGGAGAAAACCTAGATGATGTTGGGTATGGTGATGGCTTTTTAGACACAATACCAAAAGCACAATACATGAAAGAAAGAATTGATAAGCTGGACTTCATTAAAACTAAAATTTTCTGTTCTGGCTGGGCATGGTGGCATGCCTGTCATCTTACCTACTTGGGAGGCTGAGGTGGGAGGATGGCATGAGCCTAGGAGTTCAAGGCTAATTTGCACAACAGAGCAAGATCTTGTTTCTAAAAAAAGCAATAATTTTTTTTTTAATTTCTGCTCTACGAAAGACACTGTCAAGAGAATGAAGAGAGAAGCCACAGACCAAGAGAAAATATCTGCAAAAGATATATCTGATGAAGGATATTTGCAAAAGACATATCTGATAAAAGACTAGTATCTAAAATATAAAAAGAACTCTGCAAACTCAGTGAGAAAATAAAAACTCCAATTTCACAAATGGACCAAAGACCTTAACAGATACCATGCCAAAGAAGATATACATACAGCAAATACACATCTTACGTCATCAGGGAAATGCAAATTAAAACAAGATACCACTACATACCTAGTACACTAGCCAAAATCCAAAACACTGACAACACCAAATGCTTGCAAGAATGTGGAGCAACAGGAACTCTCATTTATTGCCAGTGGAAATGCAAAATGATCCAGCCACTTTGGAAGACAGTTTGGTAGTTTCTTACAAAACTAAACATACTCTTAACATTCGATCTAGTGATCACACTCCTTGGTATTTACACAAGAGTTGAAAACTATGTACACACAAAACCTGCAATAAATACAGGTGTTTATAGCACCTTTATTCATAATTGCCTGAACTTGGACACAATAAAGATATGCTGTAAGTAAACAGATAAATAAACTGTGATGCATCAGACAATGGAATATTATTCAGCACTAATAAGAAAGGAGCTACCAAGCCATGAAAAGACATGGAGGAACTTTAAATGCCCGTTATTAAGTGAAAGAGGCCAATCTGAAAAAGCTTCTCACTCTACAGTTTCAACCACATGACATTCTGGAAAAAGCAAAGTTACGGAGCCGGGAGTTAGGAGGGAGAGAAGGACAAACAGGTGGAACGCAGGATTTTTAGGTCAGTAAAAATACTCCGCATGATAATGTAATGGTGGATACATGTCATTACAAATTTGTCCAAACCCACAGAATATAAAACACCAAGAGTGAACCCTAATGTTAACTATGGACTACAGGTGATAACGATGTGTCAGCGTAGGTTCATCAGTCGTAAAAAAGGTACCACTCTGGTGGCAGGGGCCGGTGTTGATAATGCTGCACAGGTGTGGGAGCAGGGTTATATGGGATATCTCTGTACCTTCCTCTCAATTTCACTGTGAACCTAAAACTGCTTAAACAAAGCCTTTAAAAAAATATATAAACTGTCTCATAACTGTTTATATTGATTGCATGGTAAAATTATAATATTTTGGATATAGTAAGATCAATAAAATATATTTTTAATTAATTCCACATTTCTTTTTACTTTTTTATTATGGCTACTAGAAATTAAAATGACATATTTGGCTCATATTTGGAGCTTGCACTATATTTCTTCTACTGGATAGGACAGACCTAAGCAACCAAAGATATCAGACACACCTTTAGGTTCCTAAACATGTTCAAAATGTGAACAGAAGAACGGGAAGGGTAAATGGTATCGGGAGCATTCTGAGGACATGTGTTAAGTACAACAACAGCAGCACCAGCCATTATGTTGCTTTAACTAAGGAATAAGCATAAACAATGACTTTCCAGGAAAGTTGATGCTGCAATTGCAGATTCTCTCCTCCCTCTGCCTGGACATGCCCTAGAGAATCGTTTCCTGGGTGTGAACTCACTCTCCTGCCTACCTTTGATGAGCTCTGGCCTGTACATCTTGCGCAGCTGCTCCAGGAAGCTGTTGTAGAAGCCCTCTGCCTGCTCCGTGGGCATCGCCAGGTGGAAGTCGGGCTTGTGCCCCTTGAGCACACACTGGAGGGTAAACTGGCTGACACACAGCACCTCGTACTGTTTGTCCATCACACTCTTCGACCAGTGCTTCCCACTCTCATCCTCAAACACACGCAGGTTTAAAATCTTTCGGACCCTAAGAGAAAAAGAGCAGTGAGCGGTCCCTGGAGGATCACAAGCTCCCCGACACACTCCACACCCCAGAAATGTCACCAGCATCTTGCCAACTAAAGACATAATGATGACTCCATCACTTCCAGGCGGCATGACCTCTGGCAAGTTACTTATCCGCTCTATGCTTCAGTTTCCTCAGCTGTGATACACAGTAACAACAGTCCCACTTCATAGGGCTGTTTGGGGATTCCCTTCATTTCTGCCAGTCCCTCCAGTTCACAGCAGCTACTGGTGGCAATTGGGACTAACATCATGACCACCCATTCTCTGTTCCTTCAGGTTGGGGGATATGTCAAAACACGGGTCCGATTTTAATTTTTCATAGAATTCAAACTTTACATTGGGATAACTGATACCCCTTTTTTACATCCCTTCTTGGAGCTACTCAAAATGAATAATTCAGCAAATACTCTGAGAGAAAACTCATGGTTATTGCAAATATGCAAAAGATCTAGGGAAAGACACCTTGACAACTATCACATGCTTCATTAAGCCCCAGAGGGGCACTACCTACACATATGGATGACAAAGGATAGCCACCATGGCAAGGAAGTACACCAGGGAATGTCTGCAGCATCAGATTTGAGAAGCATGGCAAAGAACTGCCATCATGAAAGCTGAAATCCCACATTTGAGAGTCACTCTTTTGGATGATGTTGAGACAAAGACAGTTCCAAAAGATTCTAAAAATATTAATTTGCTGATTCTTTATATGGGTACCCTCAGTGGTAGATACTATTCATCACCCCTTTCCATAGCTAAGGTTTGTCTTATGTTGAGTCACATCTCTTAAGCATCAAGCTATGTCAGAGCCATAAAGAGATTCAGACCCAGAGCCACAGTTTTTAACCACTACCCCATTCTATTCCTCTTTGATATCCAGGGGACAGCTATGAAAATACCACCATCCCTCAAGTGGTATTAAACTATCCTTATCAGTCATCAATACCTTAGCAGGAATTAGGTTCCAAATCTGATTTCAATCTAATATAAAAGGGACACTTGGGCAGGGTTATACCCAGGCTCCCGGCACCAAGTGGCAAAATAAAGGGATCCCAGCATCTGAAATAAATGTGCCAAGTGGTGCTGGTGCAGAAGGGGAACATGAGAGGCGGCTGACTGCGCTAAAAGAGCCAGTCAGGCAGCAGCAATGGCAAACTCTGCTACCTTAGTAAAAAGAGCATCAACTTCAAGGTCAGGTACCCCGGATGCTAATTTAGGCTGAGGCTTTTTGCTAAGTGTGTGTGCATGACCTGGGGCAAGGAATTTAACCTCTCTGAGTTTCAGATCCTTAGGTGTACAATGAACAACTAGGCATTTTAAAAATACACAAATAGTGCCCAGATCATATTGCCCGAATTTAAATAGCAAAGTCATACATAAGAAAAGAAGCTCAGTTTTTGCATTAAGAGAACAAGAGGCATAGTCAGAGGCCATTGCAGCAAATAGGGAAGGAGGCCAGATGGTGCTCCTGTTCCACGGCCGACTTAATGGTGAGGTTTGACGTATGACTCTTTCTTGGTCTCCTCCTCTGAAACACAGAGATAACCACACTACATCCAATGGGACAATGGATAAAAATGACAGGGGCTTACTTCACAGGCACAAAATACTATGAAGGCTCCCAGCATAACCACTACATACCCCATTCAAATAGCAATGACTTAGAAACACGCATCTTACATGTGTTCCAGTTCCTTCTGCGTATCTTCCAGAGAAATACCCAGCAACACACAGATGCCCCGTCCAATGGCACTTATCTGCTCTCCTCCAACTAGAAAGAAACCAAAAGGGAGAAAAGACTTAGAACCAAAAAGGTGCCAGAAGTGCTTTCAAGTAGCCACGGCAATGTCTTAATCATCACACATACTTTTTATAATTTCTCTGATTAAAGTCAGTAGGTATTCAAAAATAAAAAGTTACATAAATGCAGTGAGACGATAATAATTCTCATCCATTCTGATTTTATATCTGGAATGAATGAGAGCTGTAAAGTGAACAACCATTAAGCAGGATTTTAGGGTCACATTTTCGTCTGTTACCTTGGGTAAAGACACCCAAAACTTTCTATGATCAAGTTTGCCCATCTGTGAAAACACAGCAGTGTTTTCCTCCCCCAGAGAATCCAGTTCAGCTATATTAATTCTCAGAAAGGAGATTCCCACTTTTCTTAGAAATTAGCAAATCTGGTAACATATAGTACACAGAAAGCACAAAATGGAAACTGTTCATGTCGTGAAAACAAATGTTTTCCCTACTTACTACAGAGAAGATAAATACATTATACATAAAAACCACAATTTATGTGCAAAGCTTCAACTCAGCAAACCGCTATTAATATTATTTCCCAGTTTAGTACTGAAAGTTATATCCAAAGACCATGATCTCCAAATATTCTTGAATCGTTCACCTCATCCATAAAAAAACCTCTGAGCACACACTCCTAACATTTGGTATATGTATTTATACAAATGTATCTATGACAAATGTATGCCCTAGACATAGGGTAATAGACAATATCAGACATGTTGACAAGATTCATCACCACGATGGCGAATCTAAATCCACATTTCAAATGGTAATCTTGACAATTTTCTCTTTTTTTGCCAACTTTTTGCCAACCTTATTATGTTGTTTTATTATTTCATCATGTACTGACCTAATGTTCCAATCAGGAATAGAAGGGTCAACTCAGCCATTTTCTTTTTCTTTCCCATTTATTTTTTATCTGTATATATTCATGAGGTACAAGGGTAATTTTGCTACACTGATACACTGCACTGGGGTGAAGTCAGGGCCTTCATTCCATCCATCACCAGAGCGACTGCACATTGTACAAACCAAGTAACCTTCCATCGTCCACCACTACGACCCCCACCACTCGACACCTCGGAGTCTCCACTGTCCATCATTCCACGCTCTGCTTTCCTGTCACACACTTAGCTCCCACTTATAAATGAGAACATGCAGTTTTTGTCTTTCTGAGTTGTTTCACTTAAGATAAAGTTGGCCATTTTCTTTTTATTTGCTTCTGCTGGATAATATCTATAAATACACCTAAAAAGGCAACACAGATTATACCATGTTGCAATATACTGCTGAATTAAGGAAAGGTGAGAAACTTTCTTCTTTCTTTAGGTGTCTGACAAGCAACCACCTGACAGACCCCAGGGAAGCATCCACATCAATCCATTCCTGAAATATCAGTAAAGCTTAATTTCTCTTATTTTTATGCTTAAAAATGTTTAATATTTTCTTCTATGCTTCTTTTCTTATAATGGTCTCTGTGCGTGACTTTTTGCCCTTTGAACCATTGACTCAAAAGATGAAATAATCTATCCTGACATAAGCAGTAAACAATTGGGGTTGGTTTGCTCATTGGCATTGCTTTAGAAAGCCTTTGGCTTTATTCTTTAAATGAATCGACATTATTTTCTTACAATGTCCATATACTTTCTAAATTTTTCCCAAAGTATGTTTTTAAAAATAAAAGTTATAAAGCTATATCCACCATTAAAAGAATGCATATACATTATAGAAAATTTGGAAAATATAAAAAAACAGGAAGAAGGGCCAGGCTCAGTGGCTCATGCCTGTAATCCCAGCACTTTGGGAGGCAGAGGCAGGAGGATGACTTGAGTCCAGGAGTTCAAGATCAACCTGGGTAACACAGCAAGACCTCCTCTCTACAAAAAATTTTTTAAAAATCAGCCTGGTGTGATGTCATGTGCCTGTAGTCCTGGCTACTTGGGAGGCTGAGGCAGGAGGATCCCTTCAGCCCAGGAGTTCGAGGTGACAGTGAGCTATGATTGCCCCACTACACTCCAGCCTGAACAAGAGCAAGACCCTGTCTTAAAAAAAAAAAAAAAGGTAGAAAAAAAACAAAGACATGCACTTTAACATTTTAATTTCCTTTTGCTATTTCCCTATTCATGTATTTTACTTCATATTTGTTTTCAACTATTATAATAATACTGTATATAAATTTTTGCAGCCAGGCACGCTGGCTCATGCCTGTAATCCTAGCACTCTAGAAGGCCGAGGCGGGAGGATCTCTTGAGCTCAGGAGTTCGAGACCAGCCTGAGCAAGAGCGAGACCTGGTCTCTACTAAAAATAGAAAGAAATTAGCCAGGCATGGTGGCACATGCCTGTGATCCCAGCTACTCAGGAGGCTAAAGCAGGAGGACTGCTTGAGCCCAGGAGTTTGAGGTTGCAGTGAGCTATGACGATGCCACTGCACTCCAGCAGGGGCAACAACAACAACAAAAGACTATCTCAAAAAAAAAAAAAAAAAATTGAATCTCATCTTTTCTCTTAAAATTGCATAAGAATTTTTCCATGTCATAAACTTTCCCTAAACACTTTTAAATAGTTGTATCCTATACAGTGGATTAACCATCCCATTTTGCTGGATATATGGCTTGTTTCCATATATTTCACTTCCATTAATAAAGTTATGGTGAAAATCTTTGTACACTAAGGCTTTTTCTACAATTAGGATTATCTTCTTAGAGTAGATTCTCAAAAGGAGAATCACTATCAAGAGTTCATAAATTTTCATAATTAATTACCTTAATAAGAAACAACTTTTGCCCCCAAATCTATATATGACACAGAGATTGCAGGTTCAAAGGGATTTTTTATTATAAACAAATGGACTTCCAGGGGATAAATTTCAGAATCACCACTTTAGACAAAAGATCACAGGACTGGAAAAGACGTGAGAGGTTTGGTCAATTTCTCCATGTATGAGTGGCAAAAGCCCTGAGACCTCATCTTTAAGAATTCACAATCTCAGCCGGGTGCAGTGGCTCACGCCTGTAATCCTGACACTCTGGGAGGCCAAGGCAAGAGGATTGCTTGAGCTCAGGAGTTTGAGACCAACCTGAGCAAAAGCGAGACCCTGTCTCTACTAAAAATAGAAAGAAATTAGCCAAACAACTAAAAATAGAGAAACTTAGCCAGGCATGGTGGCACGTGCCTATAGTCCCAGCTACCCGGGAGGCTGAAGCAGCAGGATCGCTTGAGCTCAGGAGTTTGCTGTGAGCTAGGCTGACACCTCGGCACTCTAGCCCAGGCAACAGAGTGAGACTCTGTCTGAAAAAAGAAAAAAGAAAAAAAAAAGAATTCACAATCTCTGATATTAACCTGTTCAAACCCAAAATTTTAGATCAGATTTAAGCTGCTGACCCTGAGTGATGGGACATGAGGGTTATTGTACTTATCTGTCTGTGTAATCAAATGAGTATGTTTGAAATGTTCCATAATAAACTTTTTAAAATTAGATTATTATCACGATAATCATGCTAAGGCATCAAAAAATGTCTGCCCAATCTCATAAAGTGAATCTGCCGCTTAATAAGATGTGACTCCTGATCCTCTACTCTCTCCTGACCATAAAATAGGAAGTTACATTTTAGAACCCCTAAAATAAAATACCATTCAAAAACAGCCACATTTCAGTGAAGCCAGGCACATTTTAAAGGGATCAGAAAATCCCTTTCCATTATGATGCCATTAGAAGGCCTGGATAACTAGAATTCCCAAGTTATTAACACTTTCCCACAATTACCACTCTTATCTTTTTTAAAATGCAGGTTTTAACAAAAAGTATACAATTTGAATATTGAACTAAAATAACTGAAACTCCAGTCAGCAAATCTCACAGAACATACATTTTCAATATTCCAGATCAGCAGGATGGAGAGTTCAGGAAAAAGATCAAAATTTAAATCTGTTGGTGATGACTACATAGTACAGACTGCAAGAGTTTGCTCAAAAGGCAAAAAAATCTATGCTTTCATCTATGCATTTTCCCAGTTTTGTTGAACTTAACTATTTACTGAAATACTATGAAACCTTAAAAATTCCATAAATCTCACTGCTGTTCTATCCCCTATTATTCCAGGACCATTTCCAAAACCAAAGTTACCAAAACAGCTTAGAAATCATTAGGCAGGGTTGAAAAGTAGAACGTCAAATCTAAACACATGGTTTTGGTGGGTTTGGTTGTTTCTTTAGGGGCTTCTGTTGTTTTGTTTTTAGATATATACTTTTGTGGACACAAGAACAAATATTTGGTGTAGAATGGAATGAAGGACAGGATATCTGGAATTATTTAAACTGAAACAATATAATTCTGCCAATAAAAACAGAAAAGACTAAAGACAATATAAAACTTGTCATTTAAATATTTTGTAATCCATACCGTGTTTTTTAAAAAATGACTACATTATCTATTAATACATTAATCATCTGAACCTCTAGTGTTCAACCTAGACTACAGTGTTCAAGTGACCACTAATGGTTGAATGGCTTGGTCCACAAGAAGTTAGTGAAAAACAGAAATATTTCATCTTGAATTTTTTATATTCGCCCCCATCACTGCAGGGTTCAGTGAGTGCGGAAGAAGAGGGTCCTGGGTGGGGAATGGTCGGTATCTCGCCTGGGTGCTGGTCACGTGCAGTACACACTGTCACCGCGCTGCCAAATGAGCGACTCTTCACACCTGTGCATTTTATTGGGGGTCAAGCTCCAAAACAATTGGGATACGTAAAAATGGACAAAAATTAAATATTTAAAATCGAGCAGTGAAAAGAGACGAGTGCCTGCTCCGGAAACGCTCCCTACGTGTTGTTTGTGCAACATTCCACAGAAGAATGGGCCACAGGGATGCTCAGAGGCTCTGCCACCATGTACGCAGGACAAAAGATGTTGATAATAATAAGACGCGCTTATCCTGAACCCCAAGCGGAGATCCTGCAGCCAGGGAAGCGCCGGGGCGGCCAGGCACGTGCAGACGCTCTCCGGCCGCGGCGCCGCCCCGGGGACCCGGGGCTGAGGGGACCGCGCTCGAGCGGGGACCGAGATCCCGGGAGACCGAGCTCGTGGAGGGGCCGCAGCGATCCGGAGGATGACACAGGGGGACCCCCCCCCGCCCACGCAGGACGACCGGTCGCGGGGGTCAGAGGCGGCTTCTCCCGGGCCCGGCCCCGCCCTACTGACCTGTGACGCTGGCCCGGGTGACGCGCTGTACCACGGCCTTCATGGCGGCGGCTGGGGCGAGTGGGGCGGCGCCGCGCTCTGTCCGGCCTAGAGACTGTGCGGGCGGCTCCGCGGCCGGCGCCCTCTTGAGGTGACACCCGGACGCGCGCCCAGCTACCGGGTCCGACCAGGTCGGCTGCAGCCCATGCACGTCGGCCACGCCCACTCTCGGCCTAGCTGTAAGCCCGCCCACCCTTAGATTGGATCTGCCGGTGTCTGCCACGCCCACCTGCTGCCTAACCATAACCCCGCCCGTCATTGATGAGCCCCGCCCCACCCACAGCCGGTCCCGCCCGAGCCGTTTGATCCAGCAATCTCTGGCGCAGCCCCCACCCCTGTCCAGACTCCACTCTGCCACATGGCAGTCTCTGCACTGGTTTTTTTCTCCCGCATCCCGGGACCTGAGAGTTAGTCATCACTAAATCCCAGCTTTGTTCTGAATCCTATCCCTAATTGTTTTCCTCCTTCCTCTTTTCCATTCCTGTGCCCCTAGATCCTCCCAAATTCTTCTTCCCTTGTCTTCCTGCCCCAGTGGCGTCTCGGATACCAGATACTGCCTAAAATAGACATTTCACTATTATATTTAAGTATTAATTTGACTTCACCATGTCATGATAGTAAATAGGTATATGATTCTAGAATTCTAATTCTTCCTCTAATACTAATACTAATACTTAGCCCCCTCACGGGATTCTTAGATTTAACTGAAACAGACTAGGTAAAACTGCTTAGACGGCTGCAAAGGGCTGTACAATTATTACCCCAACAAATTATCATCACTAAAAATAATTCCATCTCAGTGTGTCTTCACCTTGAAGGCCTCTAATAGCATTGGCTGGTGTAGAAAAACCATTGAAAAATAAAGAATAAGGACTGTCACTTGGCCAGAAAAGACTACAAACTAGTATGCTTGAATGTTAAATACTGAATACTAAATTACCTTTATGAAGTGGTCAAAATTAACACCTCCAGTAATGAGACAAACAGACATTGGGTACCTCCTGATACTGTACTGGGAAGGACACAACATCAATCTTGTGGTATTTCTGCCAAAAAAAAAAAAGTATAACCTCAATCCACTCATGAAGAGAAATAAGACAAACCTAAACTGAGGAATATTCTACAAAATAACTAGTTAGGACTCTTTGAAAATGTCAAGGAAAAGAAAGTCTGAGGATCAAAGGGGACTTTTAAAGAGACAGGAAACCTAAATTAACCTGGGTTGTATCCTGGCCAGAAAAAAAGTAAAACGAAAAAAGTTATTGAGACGATTGGTAAAATTTGAATTTTTTTTTTTACATGAATCAGCACATCTCAAAGATTTTGATCTCTGGATCCCTATACATTCTTAAAAATTATTGAGCACACCAAATAGCTTTTGTTTGTGTAGATTATATCTAAAAATATTGACTGTATTTTCAATTATAACTAAGAAAATTGTTAAACATGGATTTATATTTTAAAACAATAATACAAAAACTTTAAGCAATAAACATAAAATCCTAAGCCCCTCAACTAACTGAACAGACAGTTGACCAAGGGTCCCCACAAAAACCTTAAAATTGAGTTCCCAGGTGTAATGGGATGGGAGGTCAGACACACTTCATTACACACCCTCCCTCATTAACCACCATTAGGCTTTCTTCCTTAAGGGTTAAATGGAACCAGCCTTTTGAAAAGACTTGCTCCCCTGCTGATTTCAATCAACCACCTAATGCTGCTCTTCCTTTTTTGCAATTTTGACACAACTGACCAGCATTCCTTCCTGATAAGGTGCCACTGACCATGGAATGGTTCTGGCCAGTCTATAGAGGATGGGCACAACGGGTTTTCATGTCTTCTGCTTCACCTTCTGATGTTTTTGTTTTGTTTTGTTTTGTTTATTTATCTCCTGATGTTAAAGGGCCAAAAACTCCACCCTCAGATCATGCTAACATTACCATTTTTTTATACATGAGACCTATGAAGGGGCATGTTTCTCCTTTCATAAATATTCATGACTCTTCCTATAGCTTGTTAAAATGTATGTTCAGCCACCCTGCTCAGCATAAATTCCTGTTCCCTGTACTATTCCCTTGAAGTACATGGTCTTGGCTTCTGCCCAAGGTTATGCTTCCTAGCCTATTAGAATAGCCACTCATTTCCAAATTTAAGAACCTCGTCATTCTTCAGTTGAAACCATTATGTATTAAAATCAGAGCAACGAGGTCATTATATATTATGGAGCCCCTGGAAAACTTCATTGTACACTCCTGAAAGAATAAGAATAAAAAAGGCAATAGTGTCCTTATATTATTATTAAAATAGTTGAAAAATTGTAGATCACCTAGGGTCCCTAGAGAACACTTCGAGAACTGCTGGATTCAAAAATGACATCGAATCAATGTTAATTTCCTGACTTTTATGTAAGAGAACATCCTTGTTTTTAGAAAATGCACACTGACATATTTAGGGGTAAAGGGACATGATATCTACAATTTGTTCTCAAACCCCAGTGTTCTTTTTTATATTTATTGAACTCAAAAAGGTCAACATCAGGAGGCAAAAGCATCCAGCAGCATTTCTTCCTGTGGCCTCCTCCCCTCTGCATACCCTCCCTTTTGACTTCTAACTTGTCATTCTTTCCTGGATTCCCTCCTTCCCTGCCGCTCATCTTCCTCTACCCCACTTCTGAGTGTGAGGATCCTTCAGGGCTCAGGCCTGGGCCCTGCATCCTTTAGCTTTATCCTCCATTCTCATCTCTTTGAATTCCACCTCCATGCTATTAATATTAACTCACCCATTTTCATTTCCACCCCAGACATCTCTGAGCTTGTGCTTCCGAATGCTTTCTTGACATCTCCACTTTCATGAATCACAGACAAAGTTAACAGATTTAAAATCAAATTTAAGATTTCCACCCCTGTTGCACAATAAAGAATTTGTCCGGTCTCTGTTAATTCCTAGTTTCTGCCACGGAGCTTCCATAATAACATTCTTGGAATTTCCCAAGTGATAGGAGTGTGTTTGTTATTCTTGAGCCTCTTGATCACACCTGAATTTACTAATGAGACAGTTTAGGATGGAAGCTGGTTACCAGAAAGACCAATCATGTGATCAGAGGACCTTTAAACCAGGCCCACCTGCAGGAGGGGAGGTGAGGGCTGGAGGTTGAGTTCAATCAGGTAGCTAATGAGTCAATCAGTTGCACTTATGTGATGAGACCTCAGTAAAAATTCTGGACACTGAAGCTCAGTAGAGCTTCCTGGGTGGTGAACAAGTTAGTGTGCTGGGAGGGTGACAGCCCTGATTCCACAGGAAGAAAGCATAGAAGCTCTGTGTCTGGTGCTCTCACAGACCTTGCCTGACGTGTCTCTCCATTTGGCTGGTCCTGAATTGTATCCTTTATAATAAAACTGTAATTATAATTATAGCACTTTCCTGAGTTCTGTGAGTCATTCCAGTGAATTATCAACCCTGAGGGAGTCATGGAAACTCCTGAATTGGTAGCTAGTTGGTGAGAAGTGCAAGTGGCCTGGGGGACGTGCAAATGCAGCTGGCACCTGAAATAAGGGCAGTCTTTTTTGGAACCATGCTCTTAAACTTGTACGATATGTACTAACTCCAAGTGGTTAGTTCCAGAATTGAATTGTAACACACCAGTAGGTGTTTGAAGAACCCCCTAAACCCTCCATACACCACCATCTGGGTCATTCTCATTTAAGTAAGAGGCTCCATTGTTTACTGGAGCCAGAAGTGAACCATGATTGCTCTCTTTCCCTCTCCCTGAGTATCTAGGAATCTTCTCCTCCTCCAAAACCTATGCCAAGGTGCCCTCTTCCTTCCACCCCACTGCATCATCCTAATCTGGGCCCCACCATCATCTCTCACTTGGATTTCTATCTTGTTTCCTTGTTCATCTCCCTACTTCCCCTTTTATCCTTCTCCAATCCATTCTCACGAAGATGAAAGGGATGTTCTTAGAATATAAATCCCTAACCAACGAAGACTCTGATCTTCTTTAAATTCTTCAAATAGTCCATTGGTTCCTACCTCAGGACTTCAGCATCTGCTATTCCTGTGCCTGGAATGCTCTTCTCTGCTCTTTGTACACCTGGATCCTCTCCTGCCTTCAGGTTTTCAGCTCAAATGCCACCTCTTCAGGCAGACCTTCTCTGTCCACACAAATGAAAAGTAGGTGTCCTCGCTCCCTGTTACTCTCATCTCTGTCTTATGGGTTTTCTCTCATAATCTTCTGGCAACTTTTGGTTGCTCTATTAGCCTGGCAAGCTGTGTTCTATCTGTGTCTCCCATGCTAACATTGCATCTTCAGCATCTAACACAGTGCCTGGAGCTCAGTTTATATTGATGAATGAATAAATGTCGTGTGAAGCCAACTTATTGGCTTAACAGTGTATCATGAATTGACAGTATCTCTCTATTAATAGATACACAGATGCTAATGGCCAATATATGCGTTATTATTTCCCTAACAAGTCTTCTATTGATGGGCATTTATAGCTGAATCAATTGGAGTGTTTTTTGGCTGCATATAACAGAAAATCCCTCAAAATGTTTAAGAAATGTATTATTTCGTTGGAACCTTCATGCACTGTTGGTAACTGCTATAGAAAACAATATGAGGTTTCTCAAAAATTTTAAAATAGAAGTACCATATGATCCAGCAATCCTACTTCTGAGTATATACACAAAAGAATTGAAAGCAGGGTCTCAAAGAGATATTTTCACACTCACGTTCAAAGCAGAACTATTCATAATAACCAAGGAGTAGAGATAACTCAAATGTCCATTGATGAATGAATGGATAGACTAAATGTGGCACATATATTAATTATACATACAATGGAATATTATTCAGCCTTAATAAGGAAGGAAATTCCATGACATGCTACAACATGGATGGACCTTGAAGACATTATGCTAAGTGAAATAAGTCAGTCACAAAAGGGCAAATACCGTATGCTTCCACTTACATGAGGTATCTGAAGTAGTCAAATTCATAGAAACAGAAAGATGAATGGTGGTCACCAGGGGCTGGGGTCAGGGGAAAAGGGAGAGTTGTTGTTTAATGGGTATGAAATTTCAGATTTGCAAGATGAAAAAGATCTGAAGATCTGGTTCACAACTATATGAATATACTTAACACTACTGAACCATACACTTAAAAATGATAAAGGTGGTAAATTATACGTTATATGATTTTTGCCACAATAAAAAAAAAAGAAAAAAGAAAACAAACGTATTATTTCACCAGCAAGGCAGCTCCAATGTTGAGTCAGATCAAGGATCCAGCTCTTTCCCTCCTTCTGCTCTGTCACCCCAGCATGCTGGCTTTTCTCAGCCATCCCACGAGGCTTGAGGTGGCTGTAGCTGTTCTAGGAACCCCATCCAGACACAACGTCCAGAGGTGTAGGAGACCATCTCTTCCTGGTGCTTCCGCTGAAGCTAGGACACCTTGCCCAGAGGCTCTCTTGCTTCATTAGCCAGAATGAGGTCACGTGACCATGCTTAAACCAATCACTGGCAAGGGAGGTAGGACATAATCTCTCCCCGATGACTGCCTCAGACAAGAGGTTCTCACCTGGCAGGGGATACAGTCCTCCAGAGGTTATTGGGTATGTTTGCGGGGAGGAATGTCTGGAGCCGGGAGGCTATTCCTGGCAGTCAGCGTCCAAGGGACTTGACACTGAATGTCAGTGTCACAGCTCAAGCTCTTGCAACACCTGGGGCCGCCCATGGAATGGACTGTCCTGTCCACAGTGCCAGCAGTTCCCTCTTCCAGAAATACCGACTTGAACCAATCAGGACCTGCCATCTGGGGCTGAAGCACATGGTGACGTGGATTGAGGGGTCTATTATAAAGCAAGAATTGGGGCCGCGGATGTTGGGAAGACAACCAGCAGTGTCTCTCAAGTTTATTTTCACCTTGGTCCTATTTTGAACAAGTTATAGTGAAGGATCTTCTGCCTACAGATTTTCAGTTATCTCTTTAAATTCTTTTTTTGAGACAGAATCTCAGCTCTGTCTCTACACCCAGCGAGAGTGCAGTGGCATCATCATAGCTCACTGCAACCTGCAACTCCTGGGCTCAAGCGATCCTCCTGCCTCAGCCTCCTGAGTAGCCGGGACTACAGGCACACCCCACTCGGGTAATTGTTCTATTTTCAGTAGAAATGAGGTCTCACTCTTACTCAGGCTGGTCTCAAATTCCTGACCTCGATCAATCCTCCTGCCTCTGCCTCCCAGAGTGCTAGGATAACAGGGATGAGCCCCCGGGCCAGACCTCTTTAAATTCTTGAAGGTGGGATTGTTAGGCCAAAGGCTATGCCCATTTGCCATCTGATACACACTGCTAAATTGGCCTCCTGAAAAAATATGTTAATACCATTGTATAGCCCTGCTTTCAGAGGACAGGCAAGTATTGACAAGAAAAGTACTGCCCGGGGTACCACAGTGAAGAAAGCAGAGCCGGTGGAGGACTACAGAAGGGGACTGGATTTATAAGAAAGAAGGTATTGTATATATGGTTTTCAGGAATGTCTAAGACATATTTTACTCCCAAAAACAATAGCATGCGTAAGTGCTTAAGCATATGCAAATACTTTCTCCTTTGAAAGTCGTATGCTGCCAGTGAACAGGGTAGATACCATACTCTTCTTCAAAAGAAATGGAGGCTTAAAAAATGCAGGGGATTTTTCTGCCATGAAAAGACAGTTCCTTTTTTTTTTTGAGACAGAGTCTCACTCTCTTGCCTGGGGCGAGTGCCATGGCGTCAGCCTAGCTCACAGCAACCTCAAACTCCTGGGCTCGAGCAATCCTACTGTCTCAGCCTCCCGAGTATCCGGGACTACAGGCATGCGCCACCATGCCCGGCTAATTTTTTCTATATATATTTTTAGCTGTCCAATTAATTTCTTTCTATTTTTGGTAGAGATGGGGTCTCGCTCTTGCTCAGGCTGGTCTCGAACTCCTGAGCTCAGAACGATCTGCCCGCCTCGGCCTCCCAGAGTGCTAGGATTACAGGCGTGAGCCACCGCGCCTGGCGACAGTTCCATTTTTTAAAAAGACAAATTAATTGGGAGGTGGGGTTTGCTTAGAGCAACATAAACTATAACAGAGACAAAAGTAACAATGGCTTAAACTACATAGAAGTTGATTCTTTCTTTCATAAAATCCTTGGCTAGTATGGTACCCCACGGGCCAGAGGATGGAATTCCTTCTATTTTTTTTCTATCAACCCTCAGGTGTCGAGTTCATGCCGACAGTCAGAGAGAGCTCACTGCCACATCCCCGTTCCTCCAGGGGAGGGAATGCCCACAAGATGCACTCACCACTCTGGCTCAGACCCTGTTAGAAACATGGCCCCACCCCCTGCAAAAGAAGCTGGTCTGTGATTCAATGAGGCCACAGACTTCAGTGAATACTCCTGTGGCATAAGAGAGTACTTTTCTGAAGACAAATGTGTTTATGAAGTAACTGTTTTCAACCATTTTAAATAAAAATTATTATTGACCTCATGTAAATGAGACACAAAAAAATAACCACTAGCTGGGCGCGGTGGCTCACACCTGTAATCCTAGTGACTCAGGTGGCTGAAGCCAGAGGATTGCTTGAGGCCAGGAATTCAAGACCAGCCTGGGCCACGTAGACCTCATCTCTGAAAAAAAAAAAAAGAAGAAGAAGAAGAAAAATTAGCCAGGTATCTTGGTGTGTCCCTATAGTACTAGCTACTCCACAGGCTGAGGCAGGAGGATCATTGGAGCCCAGGAGTTAGAAGCTGCAGTGAGCTATGATCACGTCACTGCACTCAGCCTGGGTGAAAAAAATGAGATCCTATATCGAAAAAAAGAAATATTTATTTACATAGTCCCTGTGAATTGTGAACCTAAAAAGTATTTTCCTGCCCCTACAGAGTGATGACTATAGTAGGTTCTCTAAAGATGTGACATGAATGTGTGCAGAAGGAAGTGAAGGAAGAAAGAGAAAAATGAACTGGCTAGCTTCTCTTTCTGCTTCTGAGTTAGTTGTACTATGGGAAACATCTGTTAAATAGTAATGTCGGGGTATAACTTTTTTCTTTACCACTAGAATAAAATAAAATACATTTAATAATAAAAGTTCCCTTGGTGTATTCAGCTTTTCTTTGATTATATAGAATGCTGCCGTGTCCCAAATCATCAACCACATCGTATTAGATAGTAAATACATAAAGCCAATAGGTACAATATGTGGCCAAACTGCTGCTTACCCTAAATTCACTGGACTTTCCGTTTTTCTTTTTGTTTTTGTTTGTTTGTTTGTTTGTTTTCTGAGACAGGGTCTTCCTCTCTCTCCCAGGGTAGAGTGCGGTGGCATCGTCATAGCTCACTGCAACCTCGAACTCCTGGGCTCAAGCAATCCTCCTGCCTCAGCCTCCCGAGTAGCTAGGACTCCAGGTATGGGTGATCATGCCTGGCTAATTTTCTGTTTTTTGTAGAGAGGGGTCTCATTCTTGCTCAGGATGATCTCGAACTCCTGACCTCAAGTGATCCTCCTGCCTCAGTGTCACAAAGTGCTAGGATTACAGGCATGAGCCACGATGCCTGGCCAATGGATTTTTGTTTTTAATAGACCTCTGATGGTAGTTTTTTTACTTGTTTTCTGGCTCTCACAAAAGCACGAAACATTCTGGTAACTGGTGCTTTCTGGCATTTGGATTTTAGAAAAGTGAAAAGTTCTCAGCATTTCTTTTGAAAGCGTATAGTCAATAGCTCCCTCTCTTTGCTTTATGAGAAGTTGCTATGATGCCGAAAGCTTAGGCTTTGGTGCCAGAAAAACCTTGGTTCCTGTCCTAGCTCTGCCACTTTCTACGTGACCTTAAAAAATATGACTTAACCTCATTCAGCCTCAGTCTTCTTATCTATAAAATGGGGATAATATTTTCTTAAGATTGAGGTGAGGAGTAAATGTAACACAAGGGCACTCAGAAAATGATCTTGGAGCAAATGACCTAAGCATATTTTGACAACCACACAGATATAATTGGGCCCTATCATTTGGAAAATGATGATAGATCATATCATTAATCTTAAAAGTCTAATTCAAGCAATTAAAGCAGAGTTCCCCAGTGTGTTTAAAGCCCAATGCTCTGTAAGCTGGAATGTCTGGAGCACAGCACCCTAAAAGGCATTGTTTTCATTCCATCTAGGTGAGTTTCTGTTGCTAGGAGAACCTTAACTGCATTGCTTCTATGACATTGGCTATTTAGACACGTTTCTTAATTCCATTCATACACAATTGGATGGTGATTTTCTTCTCTGAAAATGAACTAAATCCACGAAATTACCATGTTTGTTTTGATGTATGCTGTATCTGAGATGGAAAAATACAAAATGGCAAGATAATCGACTGATAAGATATCACCAGAAAGTCTCTCTGAGCTCTGTGTGCTTGATCCACAACTACTCATGCCCTTCCAGGAAACCCACACAAAATTCCTCCCTACCTTGGATGGTACCTTGACTCACCTATAGTCTTTGGGGAGGCAGCAATTACAGAGCAGGGCTGGCAACTAAGCAACCAACCAAGTCCTAGTACCTCCAGTGACCAAGTTCCAACAGGATACTGTTAGGAAAAATTATCCTAAACTTAGACTCTAAGGCAAAAGGCAACAAGTTCTTTCCATGCCATCTTGGAGTACTGTGTTTAATGGGCCCAATCAAGGATTCTTCAGTGAACTAAGGGAACGTGCCTTTTTCTGACCCATTATCTACTTTGGCTTAAAGGCCTGGATTTTGTGAAGTTTCATGTTAACCTGTAGACTTTTGTCTGGTAAAGACAAAAATGATTTCTGTCCATTAAAAATAAAATAAAATAACTCCAAAGTTTAGGAACTTTACCACCCTTGGAGACATTAACCAGAAATTTTATTCTGACATTTCTCCGATGCCTGAATAACCCCTGTTCCTCTCTCCTCCTTTTAATCAGCTTTATCATCCTGCCGATTTCCTTGTTAATGAGTTGGACAAATATTTCATATTTGCTCATTCTTGTATCGGAGTCCTGCTTTTAACTTTTGAAAAGTATACTTTGACAGTCTTCAGCCTCTGAGCTTCACATATATGGAGTGGGACAATAATAGCCATCTTTCCATCGCTAGATGAGCTTTGCCTGGGTAGTGTGTCCAGGGTCCCCAAGACCTCCCCTAGGTTTAATGATTTGCTAGGAGGACCCACAGGAAACAACATATAGTTATCCTCAAGGCTATGACTTAGTACAGAGAAACGATACAAAGCAAAATCAGCAAAGACAAGATGTGCATGGAGCAAAGCGTGGAGGAAAGCAGTGTGGAGGAACTCTCCAGCTTCCAAGAGTTCTCTCCTTTGGGAATTGCACATGACGTGCTCTATTCCTCCAATATCCAACTGTGACAATGCTTTTGAAGTGTAGTCTACCAGGGTAGCTCATTAGAGACTCATTGCTCAAGGTTTCTACTGGGGATTTTTTTATGCAGGCATCCTCTAAAAAGTACCAAAATTCCAAACTCCCCAAAAGAAAGCAGCTATTCAGCATATGCCACACCATTTGTCCAGTTTAGCCAGAGCAAGCTGCCTTGTCAGTTAAAGAATGAAAGGAACCCTGCAGAAATCCAAGTTCCCAGATGCTAGCCAAGGGCCTACCTTCCAAGCAGGCATTTTTAAAAATAGCAGTTTCAGGCGTGCTCTGTTAACTCTTTTCTGTGCAGGTAGGTTACAGTGTGACAAAGGACAGAGAGGACAACCCTTCTTGAGTGAACTCCAGGGCAGATTGCAAATCCGTTTTCCCTTTCTTCCTTAGTAACAGAGGGACAGTGCGTCCAGTTAAACAAGTGCACCGCTCACCTCCCTTGCAGCTCAGGGTGGCCATGAGAGGTCAGCGAAAGTTGTCAGGTGGGGCGCTCAAGGAATGCTTGTTAAGAAGTGGCAGGCAGCTAAGGTGTGTCATTTCCCTTTACTCCACTTCTTCCTTACATCTGGGGATGTGGAGGTCTCAGCAGCTAGCCTGAGGACAGAAATTTTGCTAAGAATGTAGAACCAGAAGGACAGAAGGAGCCTGGGCCCCTGATGACTTCATGGGGCCTCTGGACGGCCCACGGCTGGACTTCTTTTACATGAGAACAAACCCTTATTAATTTAAGCTGCTGTAGTTGGGCCTCTTCTACTAGCAGCAAAAAGCAATTTTCAATATATACAAAATCCATCTTAAAAAAAAAATAAAAGTATTCTTGCAAACTATGGCCGGACTTCTCTCTGAATTTAAAGAAACTTGTTTCCTACAAGGGGGTTCCTGGGAATCCTGCAAACTGTTCTTCAAGAGGCACTTCTCAACTTCTGAACAGACGGACTATGTTTAAAGTGCATTTGCAGGTGGGATCTTTAGAATTCAGAAAACCTTTACTAGAGAAACACAAATGCCTATTTAGGCTATGATTTAGCTAAACTATAGGAATCCTTGTAGCTGTAGGCTGCTCTGGACCCCAAATCATTCTGAATGTCCTGAAGACACCCAAACCGTCACTCCTGAGTTCACGGAGCAGCCTGGCTGTCTAGGGCAGAGGCAGGTCTGAAAAAGCAGTGTGCAAGGCTCCAACAGAAGCTGTAGGGGCAGCACAGTTGTTTCTACTGGTTAGAAATGAGGGCTGTGAACAAAGACCATGGTCTTAGTGCAATCAACTGGGGTTGCAATGCTTTCAACAAGAAGGAAATCAAATATATTGTGAAAAATAGATGAATGTGTACATTTTTAAAGATTTTTTATGCATAAACACAAACTTCATCTACTTGGTCCTGAGGAATGAGGAAAAAACAAACAAAAAACACCACAAATTTCAATTTCAATGAAACTAGAAGCTGTCTTCCCAAAGCACAACCTGTAAAGAGAGAGGTCAGATGGAAGAATGGTGACTGACTTATTGGAAGCTCCAGGAACCTAAAGGCCTATGGAGGGGACGCCAATGAGAAGCCAGCTATTTAGTTCTGGAAACTCAAAAGGGCTCAGGCACCAGAAGCAACAGGCAGTGTGGAGGTAGGGGTGGAGGCTGGGCTGCACACAGAGGGACGCTTGAGTCTGCAGAAGCAACAGTTGGACCCCTACATGCCCGCCCTGATTTTTCTGTTCTGCCGATCCTCGTGGGTGCTGGCCACCAGAGGACGGGGATGTGGCATTGGACTAAGTGGAAATCTTTATTCTAAACAAGCATCCCCCAAACCTTCTCCGTACCGGCTCCCAGGAGTCCTTCGGCCAGGCATCCACCCCCACTCCTTAGCCCCTTGGGAGATGGGAGAGAGGACCCTTCTCCGAGGAACTGACCTACAGATGTTTCCATTTCAGTACCTCCAACTAAAAAAATCTGGCTTGCTGTCTAGAGTGGACATTTGTCACGGTATTTGCCTGCCTAGCACTTTGTGACAATCCTGCATGTGAGGAACTTCTCACCATAAAAGTCTACACATCCCTACTGTGGAAGCCGGACACCCACCTTCCCAGCCTGCTTTGCTGCTAAGGCCCAGGCATGTGACCAACATGCCATCAGTTAAGTATCAGGCCTAGAGAACTCTGTACAGACAGACCTTGTTTAAACAGCTCTTATCTTCCTTTGGTTACCTATACATTTTAATTACTTTTCCAGTTGTCTCTCTTTGTTCGACTCAGTATATAAGGGCTTAGTTTTTGCCTTTGGGTCTTCATTTTCCTATGGGGGCTCCCACATAGATGTAAAAATCTGTATGCTTTTCTCTGGTTAATCTGTTTTATGTCAATTTAATTCTCTGGCCCAGCCAGAAAACCTACGAAGGAAAAGTTTGCCTCGCCTACAAATGTGTAAAAGAATGAATCTCTCCCCACAAAGTGGAACAAAACAAAGAGACCAACAATAGTTAAGAAATTTTAAAGGCCAGGTGCAGTGACTCACACCTGTAATACCAGCACTTTGGGAGGCCAAGATGGGAGGATCACTTGAGGCCAAGAGTTCAAGACCAGCCTGGACAACATAGCAAGACCCCATCTCTACAAAAAATTAGCCAGGCGTGGTGGCACATACCTATAGTCCCAGCTACTCAGGAGGCTGAGGCAGGAGGATTGCTTGAGCCCAGAAGCTACAGTGAGGTACGATCCCACAACTGCACTCCAGCCAGGTGACAAACCAAGACCCTGTCCCAATCAATCAATCAATCAATCAATAGTCTGGAATGTTTCTTAGAAATTCCAGAGAGAAAACAAAGTTTTCAAGCAGTCAGGAATTTCTAAAAAACAAGAAAATTTCCCAGAACTGGAGTTTCCATAAATTAAGAGTCTACCAAGTGATGAGCCTAATCAATTAAAAAAGCCACACCAAGCACAGCATTGTGAAACTAGAGATAAAGGGGATCTTAAGACCTTCCAGAGAGAAAAAACAGGTCATAATCAAAAAGGTTAGGACATCTCACCTGCAATATTGGAATTGTTAGAACACAGGGGACCGATACTTTCAAATTTCTGACGGAGAGTACTACTAAGCCTGGAATTATATACCCAGGCCAACTAGCAATTGAGTGTGAGAACAGAATAAAGAAATTTTCAGACATGAAAAATCTCCAAAAAATTATATGCCCTTTCTCAAAATTATGGAGACACAGGACCAAGAAAGCTGCAGTCCACTATAGCTTCAGTCCCCAACTTCCAGACCTTGGGCCAGTACCGGGCGGGGGCCTGTTAAGAACCAGCTGCACAGCAGGAGGTAAACAGTGGGCCAGCAGGCAAAGCTTCCTCTGTATTTACAGCCACTCCCCATCGCTTGCATCACCGCCTGAGCTCCGCCTGTCAGATCAGCAGCAGCTTTAGATTCTCATAGACAAACCCTACTGTAAACTGCGCATGCGAGAGATCTAGGTTGTGTGCTCCTTATGAGAATCTAATGCCTGATGATCTGAGATGGAGCTGAGGCGGTGATGCTAGTGCTGGGGAGTGGCTGCAAATGTAATAAATGTTATGTGCTGGAATCATCCCAAAACCATCCCCTCCTGCCCCTAGTCCCTGGAAAAATTGTCTTCCATGAAACGGGTCCCTGGTGCCAAAAAGTGTGGATACTACTGCTGTAGAGGAAACCAGAAATACCAGATATCCTGATTCCTCACAGAGTCCCGAACAGCTATGAATAAGAAAACACTACCCTGGCTGGGTGTGGTGGCTCACTCCTGTAATCCTAGCACTCTGGGAGGCTGAGGCAGGAGGATCGTCTGAGCTCAGGAGTTCGAGACCAGCCTGAGCAAGAGCGAGACCCCGTCTCTACCAAAAATAGAAAGAAATTATCTGGACAACTAAAAAATATATATATATATAAAAATTAGCTGGGCACGGAGGCACATGCCTGTGGTCCCAGCTACTCAGGAGGCTGAGGCAGAAGGATTGCTTGAGTCCAGGAGTTTGAGGTTGCTGTGAGCTAGGCTGATGCCACGGCACTCTAGCCCAGGCAACAGAGTGAGATATTATTGCAAAAAAAAAAAAAAAAAGAAAGAGAGAAAACACTACCTGGCACACAATTCATTGACCTGCTTTCCTGCATGTGTGAGCAGTGTTATTTC
>RJWJ010004208.1:0-52360 GCA_004363605.1 Indri indri
AACAAATTTTTAAGTGTACAGCGTGGTATCATTAATGTACATTGTTGCATAGCAAATCTCTAGAACTTTTTCATCTTGCATAACTGAAACTCTGTACCCTTTGAGCAACTCCACATTTCCTCCTTCTCCCAGCCCCTGGCACCCACCGTTCTACTTTCTGTTTCTATGAGTGGGACTATTTTAGATACCTCGTATTAGTGGAAACATGAAGTATTTGTTATTTTGTGCCCGGCTTATTTCACTTAGCATAATATCCCGAGGGTTTGTTTGTGTTGTAGCATATGAGAGGACTGCCTTCTTTTTAAAGGCCGTATGTATATGATACACTTCGTGTCCATTCATCCATCAGTGGACATTTGGATTGTTTCCACCTCTTGTCTATTGTGAATAATACTGAAATGAACATAAGTGTGCAAATATCTCTTGGAGGTCCTGTTTGAAATCCTTTTGGATAAATACCTAGAAATGGGATTGCTTGATCATATGGTAGTTCCTTTTTTTATTTTTTGAGGTACCTTTGTATTGCTTTCCATATGGTTGCACCATTTTACATTCCCACCAACAGTGCACGAGGGTTACAGTCTTTCCATATCCTCTCCAACACTTCTTAGTTTCTGTTTTTTTTTTTTTTTTAATAACAGTGGCCATGTTAACAGGCATGAGGTGATGATGCCTTATTGTGGTTGTAATTTGCATTTCCCAGATAATTAGTGATGTTGAGCATAATTTCATATGCATATTGGTCATTTGTATGTCTTCTTTTGCAAAATGCATATTCAGGTCCTTTGCCCATTTTTTGATTAGATTTTTTTTTCCTGCTGTTAGGTTGTAGGAGTTCTTTATATAGTTTGGATATTAACCACTTAACAGATACGTGATTTGCAATTTTTTTCTCCCATTCCATAGGTGGCTTTTTCACTCTGCTGATTGTTTCCTTTGCTGTACAGAAGCTTTTTAATTTGATGGAGTTCCACTTGTCTATTTTTGATTTTGTTGTCTGGGCTTTTAGAGTCACATCCAAGAAATCATTGCTAATGAGCTTAGCTCTTGGCCAGATGAATTCCAGAGAGTTTTTCATAGGGAAGCTCCCATACTCTGCTCCTAGTGGCTTACGGTCTCTGTCTTAGGTTTTTCCAGCAGCAATTAGGCTTTGAGGACACGTTGTTTAGTTGGGAAGTGGTTCCAGGAAGCACCGGTAGGGGAGTAAGGAAGTGAAAAGAGTATTAATAAGCAAGTCACCATTCTGGGCAATTGGGGCTCTATTCCACTGATACAGGACTGCCAGATAAAATATAAGATACCAGCTAAATTTGAATTTCAATAAGGTAATTTTTTCACGTAAATGTGTCCCACATATTCCATAAGACATACATATATTAAAAATGTATTCATTGTTTGTCTTAACTTTAATTTTAACTGGTTTTCTGTGTTTTCATTTGCTTAATCTAACAATTCTACCCTAAGGGCTTCTGGGAGATGGGACACTCTGAAGTATGTTCTATACCATCTGAGAGGCAGCGAAACAGGAGCCTTTATTCTCTAACTTACATTCGTCATCGGTTGAGGGATATTCCTGGGTTCAACTCCCTGGCACTTCCATGCTGCCTTGCACAAGGCTGAGCTTGCTTCTTCAGCCAGAGAAAGCCCCAGACAGGAGGACCTAGGTGCTTGCACCCCCAGGACTAGGGTAAGGGGAATCATCTAGGGTGCAAACTTTAAGGAGGAGCTCACAATTGGGGTTGTGAAAGTCCATGATCAACCTCATTCTCCTCGCCTCGGCCCTGGCCCTGGCTTGCAGTACGAGGTTGTAGGCAAGCGTGGAAACCTCCAGTGGTGAAGGGTATGGGTGAGGCACCAACAGCATCCACTCTAGTCTTTCATGAACCTAGAGACAAGGATCACAGATAAAGGAAATTCTGTCACCGTCTCGGAGTTTCCATTCCTTTAGCTTTGTGCTCCCAAACTTTGTAAAGACCCTCCTATTTTGTACATGACAAAGGGGCCACTCTGGCCCATCTCACGGGGTTCCCTGGTCTCACTACGTACTTATTCTTCATTCATTATCTTTCTGTGGTCCAGTGCTGTTCAGCACGTCACGTCTCTTCTGTAATAATCATTTCACGATTGTCTGGTCCAGGACTGGACTGGTAGCTCCTTGGAGGTGCCTGTTTTTCTTGGAAGAAGTGGTACAGATGAAATCATTCTGCACTGATAGGAAGGAGGTGAAGAAGGAAGGCTTGCCCGACCTCCGTGACCAGAGATTCTCTTCATCTGCCCTTGTCTAATGACAACGTGGTGCATGGCGACAGGAAACAAAGTTTCTCCCCCTTCCTTTCCTTTCTCCCATCCTGTTGTCTGCACATTACTGTGCGTTAAGTGTCTTCTCAGTTCTGGATGCTACACTTGGTCATTTCATTTATATCAGAGGCATCAGCCTATTTTAGGCAACAAAGTGTTTTTAACACCCTGTTTTCAATTCCCAGGAGAAAGTGCAGTTTTCCTTGGATAGGTTTTCTAACATCCTACACTGTCAACAAATTCTTCATGTTATTTAAAGTCTTCCTATAATTTACATATCTTTGCTTAAGCGCAAATGAATAATCCTTTGATCTGTATGGTATAGCAATTTTGAGCATGAGTTTTAGACTCAGACAGAAATGGGTGTGAATCCGGCCCCCCCAAACTTACTCAGTGTGAGATCTAGAAACTGGGCAGATCTCTTAACCCTTCTGGGCTTATGTTTCATGCCGGCAGAGTGGGGATGAGAAGGATAATTACCGTATAAGGTTGCATGTGATTCAGGAGATGCTAAGTCATGCTATAGTGATGACCGATCCCTGAATCTCAATGGCTTACAGCAACTCATGGTTGTTTCTTACTCACGCCACACGTTCTCTGCACGTCAGCAGGGACCTCTTCTCTGTCATGCTACTCTGGGACTAAGAGCAACATTCACAAAAACAGAAGATAGTTCAAGATAAATTGGATTAAGGAATTGGATAAACACCTACTTCATTGACCTGGTGGTGAGTTTAGCTCATTTGGAGATGATTCTGATGGGATTTGCAAGGTCTGTTGTCAATGGATGAAGATTATTACTTTAGAGTAAATAACCCTTAAGCAACTGGAATTTGAGTGCAAGAAGTTTTAGGGGAAGTTATCCCACCAGGGAGTACTGGTACGGAAGTGAGAAGATGAGAGAGGAAGGGGAAGGAGCCAGTATGGGGTATGTTAGCAGCTAAGTATGGCTCTCTGGACAACAGAGGCTCGATGGTGACCAGGGTCCCACTAACTGGAGTGGCACTTGCCACAGTGGCAAAGGAGAGATCACGTGTGTCAGGGTCACACACCGCCAATCAGATGCTCTAGTAAGGCAGTGACAGGCATAATTTTCTCCCACACTCTATTAGCCAGAATTAGTCACGGGGCCCAATCCAAATGCAAGGCACATGGTAGTGCAGTTGCCCTAAGGGCGGAAGGTGAACCAGCTGTAGAATTAAGCAGCATTCAGATGTGTCACAAGTGGTTGTGGGGATTCAATGAGATAATCTTTGTAAAGCACACAGTGTGGAACCTGGCGTATAGTGATTGCACAATAAACGGTAGCTGCTTTTTTAATTATGATGATGTGTGCCCCACTGGATTATGAACAATTTAAGGGGGAGAATCCTTCTCTTACTTCCAATAATACTAATATTGATTATTGAATACTTTCCACATGCTGGGTATTTTGCCAAACAGCATCCTTACGACCACCCCACGAGGTGGGTAACTATTATTTTCAATCCTGTTTTACAGATGGGGAAACCAAGTCTCAGGTTAAGTCTTCTGCTCAGGCTCATGTGGCAAGTAAGTGGCAGAGCAAGAATTTAAACCCACGCCGAAGCCCGTGCGTTTGTCGTCACGCAGTGGCGCCCCCTGTCTGTACCGCCAGCACTTAGCATTGAGTCTCAAACACAGGAAGGGCTCCAGGAATATTTGCAGAACTGACCGGAATAACTATTTTTCTGACCTTGTAAGTGCATCAGAGACCTTCTAGCTTCTCCTTCCTCTAGTGTGACTTCTCCCCCAAGACGGCAACGCGCCCAGTCTTTCCACACAGTTGGCCCAAACAACCTTTTTCTTGCCATTTAATTACTGCATGCAATTCCAAGATTTGGCATTCCTCATCACCCAACTGCCCCTGGAATCCTCCTCTTTTCCTGGTCAAATCAAGAGATTTCTCCAATGCCCTAGTTATAATACCAAGGCACATTTCTAAGTACTGTGACTCTTCTTGGTGTAAAATGTGGGCGGTAAGTTCCGGAAATGTCCCAGGCTATTAGAACAACCTCCTTAAAGTTTTAAGTGCTTACTAACACCTAGAATTGCTACTCTCTTAGGGTTCTGATCTTTTGCCTATCCCAGCAATCTTAAAAAAGTTGGAATTTCATTCTGGGGGCCCTCTGGGAATTTAACCGCCTCTCCTTCCTTTTATTCAGTTAAAGGCTGAAAATATCAGCTGGTTCTTATCTAACTCCTTGTCTATTAACATTATGTTCTGAGGAAAGCCCCCTCCCATTCTGCAATTTTTTTAAACTTTTTTTTGGTGGGGGTGGACATGGTAGACAAATAAAAATAATTCTGAGGTTATCTGAGAGTTGACATTCCATACAATAGCAATAAGAATGTTTTCCAAATTTAAAACTCTGATGGAGGAAGTGGGTTACAATAGGAGTAACCTCTGACCCTGACCAGTCATAATGGTTTCCTGGATTCAGAGATATTATGGGCTGGAGCCAAGGGTTTCGACAGAGAGAGCACAAGATGTGTTAAACTTAGAACACAATGTGTGAGTTCCGGGTGGGGCTGTTCGAGGACCATCTTTCTTTCCGGTAAAAAGGATTCCTTTCCAAAAAAAGGATCTAGATCATTCTCACTGTCAGGCCAGTGCCTGTGTATGTATTTGTTCTGCTGCTAATTTGAAGAGGAGTTGTGTATTTCTGAAGATCTCCATGCATCTGAAAGTCTTCACTCTAGGGACCATTTCTGTTCATCTCCCAAATATTTATTGAGTGACTACTGTGTGCCAGATTTTGTTCTAGATGCTGAGATACAACAATAAAAAAAAGTCAGCTGAAAAGCCCAGTCCTTGTGAAGCTTCTTTTTGTATGTAAATAGCACAGTTCCTCAATTTCGGCATTACTGATGTTTTGCACTAGAGAATTCTTTGCCGTGAGGGGCTGCCCTGTGCATTGTAGCACGTTTAGCAGCATCACTGGTCTCTACCCACAAGATGCCAGTAAGGCAGATTGTGCCCCCAGACATTTAACAATGTCTGTTACTGTTCTGTAGGGACAAGAACAGCTGTTCTATAAGGAGAACAGTTCCCTAGGGAGGGAGACAGACCATAAACTATGCACTAATAGGTAAATTATACAGTCTGTTGGAGGTCAGCAAATATATGGAGTAGGTTAGGGAGAGTTGAGTCTCGGCTGTGGGGTGGGGATGGGAGATTGTTATGATTCGAATGATGTGGTTAGGAAGGTCCTTATTGAGAAGGTGATATTTGACAAAGACTTGAAGGGGGGGTAAGGAAGTGAGCCATGGAGGAAGAACATTCCAGAAGGAGGCAACAGCCAGTGCAAATGCCCTGAGCAGGCACTGTGGTCTCAGACCCGCCAAGGGGATCAGTATGGCCAGGGTGGAGGGAGCCAGAGGAGCGTGCTCAGAGGGGTGGTGGAGAGATAAAGGGAGGAAGTGTTCGGACTGTGCGGCATGGAGGGCCTTTGTAGCCATTGTCAAGGCTTTGCTTTTCTCGGAGAGAAAAGGAAATCATCGTCCGATTCTGAACAGAGGCGTGATATGATCTGCCTTATGTTTTAACGAGACTACTCTGGCTGCTGCTGCCTTGAGAACAGATGTTAGTGGGAACAAGGATAAAAGCAGGGTAATAGCAAGTCAAACTTTGACTTCTGGCAACCATAGGGAACTGGTTGCATGTCTGTAGCCTTCTGTAGACATCATCCCCCCAGCCCCCGCCCCATAAAGATGCAAACACGGCAGTCAGCTTGCTGCCACCCCAGCATGGTGGACCTTCAAGGGAAATTGAGCTTGAATTTGCCTTATTTTCCCTTTTCCCTTTTGTTGTTAGATTCTATCCCAAGTAATTCCCGATTTTCATTTTGGAAACAAGGTGTTTGTAGGTGGGAGACCGATGCCCAGCTAATTATAATAATTAATAATACATGATAGAAATAATAAACTAACAAGTTACCAAGCATTTATCATATGCCAGATGCTCTGCTAAGTTCTTATTATTCATTATCTCACTTAATTCCGGCAACATCCCTACAAGTTGGGTACTCATCATTTCTGCCATAGTCTGGATGAGGAAACAGGGTTTACAGCGTTTGACTTCTCCAAAGTTTCAGAGCCTTGAACCTCATCGATTGGTGTGGGGAAAGGATTAGTAGCCAGGTGACGTGGAAGGTGGAGGCTTCGTCGTGGCCAGGGGTACCAGCCCTGTGTTCAAAACCATCCCTTCCCTCTCCTGGGACTCCTCAGAGAGACATTAGAGAGGGTGACAGAGAGGAATGTGAAAACCCTTCTCCCTCAACTCTAAACCTTGTCTGCCGGAACCCAGATGGTGAGCTGCAGGTGGGAGGCAGATTAAAATGAACCCCCGCCTTCATGGATGGGGCTGGAGAGCATTAGAGTCATTAATAACGTAGGCTCTTGAATCTGCCAGCCCAAGTTCAAATCCCATTTCCACCAGTCAGGAGCTCTGTGATCTAAGTCGTATACTTCACCTCTCCGACTGTTGTTTCTTCATCTCCAAGGTGGGAATAATAATAGCACAGATGCTGTTGGGGCCCCGCCCATATCCCTTTGCCCCTCTAACCTCCCCGGCCACCTAAGCTTAGGTGGACACTTCCCAACATGCTACATTCAGTCCCTCTGCCCAAGGTCTTTCTCTGGCTGCGCGTGTGTGCTCAGCCCAGGACAGGGCAGAGCAGAAGTATCAGAGTTGACACCCCCGGAGCAACCTTAACCAGTGAGGAATGAGATGTGAACACCCCTTGTTTACCCACCACGTGTCCTCACTGGGCCAATTCTGGGTTCTCACAGCCTCTTGGGTTACAACAAGACTATGCCCTGTTTACCCACCACAGTCGCTGCTCACTGCGGCCCCTTTATCTCTGCTTCCCTCCCTGCCTCTCGTTCCCTCCCCAGGCTTCTGGGGATCACCACCCCCCCGCCCCGCCCAGATAAACTACTTACACCCGGAGCCTCATCTCAAGATCTGTTTGGGGGAGGAAACCTGACCAAGACCCGTAGTAATAATCTCCTTGAAATTGTTGTGATGGTTATGATACAGTGAAGGAAAAGTATTGAGCATAGTGTCAGAAATATGTATATGTTATATATATTATATTATGTGTGCGTGTCTGTATGTATATATATATAGAGAGAAAACACTGGAGAAAATGGCATCAATATGATGATGATGATGGCAATAAGTGGAGGAGGGGGAAAAGGAGGAATAAGGAGGGTGAGGAGGAGGAGGAGGAGGAGGAGAATAACAACAGTGGGGGGTGATGAAGAGGAGGAAGAGGGTGAGGAGGAGGGGCCGAAGGTGCTGTCCATGATGGCATGAAGGCTCAGAAGGGCGGAGGTCAGTGCCCAGTTGTGGGGTACCAGGGTGTGGGCTGCTCGGCCAGATCTGTGATGAAGCCACTTCTCTTCACATCTCCTCCGGCCGCCAGAGCTCCTGGCAACTCCTCCCAGTGGCCAGTGCTCTCTAGGAGACGGCCTGCCCCCTCTGCCCCTGTCAAGTCAGTGTTCACCAAGCACCAATTCCGTTACAAGACTTGGCAGGAGGGACCAAGATTACAAAATCCTGTCTCGTCCAAGCTATTTCTCCATCACGTGTAAAGCCGCGTCTCCTCCTATCCGCAAAGGTTCTTCTTGCTGTTTTTCCCTTAGATTTCCCCTAGATCCCTCCCCCGGACAAGTGGACATGCAGCTTTCGCATGAGTCCGAATGTGCCGTCTCGAGATTGTCACTCAGCTTCCCGGATAAGGGGTGGCTCACTTCATGTCTTGCTCATTCACTCTAGAACACCCTGCTCTTAGATCAGTAAGAGCTGGAAGTTTCCAGGTCAACAAATGCCATCGTGAGTTTCCACTGCAGAAAACTGGCTGAATTCAACTCTACTGCTTCCCTGGCCACTGGTGAAGGGATTAAAGTTAACTCTTTAGCAGGATGACTTGAGAGATGTCAACATCTGGGTTTTGAGCTCCAGAAGGCCAGAGCTGGGAAGTGGTCATCTCTTCCAACCCTCCCTCATTCGACAGGAGGGAAACTAAGGCATAGAGAGGTTACTACCAGCAGATGCTACACCGCTAGAAGGTAATACAGCCCAGAGTAAAACTCACTTCTCTGGGCTCTCAATGGCATTTTTTTTGCTTTTATTATTATCCACCTCTTGTAAGTCAAGTCATCAAAAACACACCAGGAGCATCATTTGGTCAAGGACACATCTTTTTGTGAGCAGTTGCTTCCTGGTTTGCCCTTTCAAAAGTCTTGATTTTCATTTATCAGGTTTTAAAATAATCAGAACAACCCTGTGCTTTAAAATAATGAAGCTGCAAAGAATTTCTACTTAACCTCGATGTCATGGAAGCATGAACAGCTACATGCTGAAACGAATGGTAGATTTTTCATTCTAAATAAAATGTAATTCACCTAATTGATTTGATTGAATCTGTGCATTCTGAAGTTTTATTTTTTTTCTGAGTAAAAATGGCCAACCTGCTGAGCTGTGACAGGAGGAAGAAAAGCCAGAGTAAAGAGAGAAACTAAAGGAAATGAAGAGAAAAAAATCAGAGCGTAAATAGATCACAACTCTACACTTTAAGACACTAGAGAGCTAGAGAGAGTTCACAGAGAATTCAAGAAAAACACGTTTTTGGCATCCATCTGAACCTAAAAATTATTTATTTGTGTTTATTTATATCTTGCTTTATTCCTCCAGAAAGCAGTTGAAGGAATAGTGCCCTTCTGGTAAGATTATTAATACATAGCATTTATGGATCATTTATCATATGCCAAGAATTACATATACATTATCCCATTTAACTTGTTTATCAAAATAACTGTTGGAGCCAACTATTCTTATCTCCACATGCAATGGGTGAAATGGTGTCCCCCCTGTCCCCAACAAAGAGATATATCCACTTGGAATCTGTGAATGTGTGCTTATTTTAAAAAAGCATCTTTGCAGATAATAATTATGTTAGGGATCTTGAGATGAGATCATCCTGGGTTATCTAGGTGGCCCTAAATCCAATGACAAGTGTCTTTAGAAGACACAGATATGGAGAGAAATTGTCACATGAAGACAGGCAGAGATTGGAGGGATATGTCTAGAAGCCAAGGAACGCGATGGGTTGCCAACAGCCTCCAAGCTAGGAGAGAGGCATTGAATGAAATTCTACTTCAAAGCCTCTAGAAAGTAAGACCTACGTACGACTTAATTAGGACTTCTGGCTTCCAGAACTGAGAGATAATAGATTTCTGCTGTTTCAGGCCACCCAGTTTGTGGCAATTTGTTATAGCAGTCCGAGGAAATGCATACACTGTTTTATAGATTAAGGTACCAAAGCCTAGAAAGGTTAAATAACTTGTCCACGTCATACAATCCAAAGTGCCATAGCTGGGAAATTCACAGCTGATCCTAATATTAGCTTGGATTTTTTTTTAAGCGGCATAAAATGCATAAAGAGATGCATGAACAGCCATTCCCCAAATGCTAATGGTAACTATTTTAGGATGCTGGGGTTTTGGGTAATTTTTACTTTCTTCAATATTCTTATAAATACTGCTCACATTTTCTAAAGTGATATAGACTATATAATTTGAAGAAAAGATTAAAGCAACTTTTCTGAGGGACAGCGAACGACAAATTTGTGACGGTGTTAACTGAAAAAGGCAGCACGCAAACTTGTAGGTAGTAAATAATTAGTACGATTGTGAACTTTTGGAGGTGATGGATATCACGCTGGTGATATCATGGCTGTATGCATATGTCCAGACCCATCAAATTGTATACAGCAAACATGGGCAGTTTTTTGCATATCAATTATAATTCAATAAAGCTGTAAAAAAATGTAAGTCCTAAGATTTATCTTGGACTTTTAAACCTAAATCTCCCAGGAGAGGCTTACTCATTAATTACTTAATTAATTTAACAAATATTTATTGATATTTACTGGGCAGGCAGCTGCTGGAGATGAAATGGCCTATTTGTCAGGGTTGCATCAGGAAACAGCACAGTGTGCTCTGATTAGGAAAATTTGGTGAGTTCCGTAAAGGGGCTCGTACAAGGGTGTGGGCAGGGTCTGGTGGAAGCATGAGGGCAGGGCAGTGCCCAGGAGCTGCGAACACTGGGCTTACAACCTCTGGGCCTGAAGGAGTCGGGGAGCATTAATTTGAACCTGGAGGGAGAGGGTCATGGCGACGTCTCCTTAGAAGAGCCCTGACCTTCATCGAGAGCAGGGTTTCTCAACCTCGGCACTGCTGACATTCGGGGCTGGGTAAATCTTTGTAGTGGGGTCTGTCTTATGCATGGTAGGATGTTTAGCAGCACCCCCTGACCTCTACCCACTAGTGCCAGCAGCACCCCAAGCCCCAGTTGTGGCAACCAAAATATGTCTCCGGACATTGCCAAATGTCCCTCGAGGGGTGACATTACCCCAATTGAGAACCACTGGCCTATAGATGCAGCCAACTTGTGGTGACCCCACAGGGATGGTGGCACTCCAGTCTCCAATACCTCTTTCCTTTCAATCTTCTGCTAGGATTTCCCATTGGCCAACACTCACCCAGAAGCCAAAAGGTCGTGATACTCTCCACCAAGTCAGCTCTGAGGCCGAGAGCAGGCAGAGAGTGGTAGACCGTGGGTGCAGTGGGACAGACAGAGACACAGCACAAGTAGTGAACACCACTGATAAGACCCGTGTCCTTAGGAGCTCATGGTCTAGTGGTGATCTGGGTGGATGGAAGGGGCAGAGAATAGACAAACACATACACAAGAAGATTTCTGAGCAGGATTAGGCATATGGAAACAAACAAAATACCAGAATGATGCAACAGTGGGTGGCTGAGCTCTCTGGGGAGGTGACAATTAAGCTAAGACCCGAATGATACTGATATGATGGGGCCAGCCTCGTAAATATGGGGGGTGGGGGGAGGAGCAGGACATTCCAAGCCAAGGGAACAGCATGTGCAAAGGCTCCATGATCTGCACTTATTTATTTGTTTGTTTTTACAATACTGAGGTATAATTTTTATATATAGTAAGATATGCAAATGTTAAGTGTATCAGTTGATGAAGTTTTGTAAATGTACTCACTCCTGTAACCATCATCCGGATTCATATATACAGCATTTCCATCTCCGCAGAAAGTTTTCCCGTGCCCCAAACCCTGCCCCCCATCCTGCTACGGCCCTGACTTTTATTACCGTAGATTAGTTTTGCCTCTCTTTGAATTTCACAGACATGGAATCACACAGTATGTACTTTTCTGTGCCTGGTTTCTTTCATTCAACATTAAGTCTGTGTGAGTCACTCATGTCATTACCTGTGTCAGCAGTGCATGTTTCTTTTTATTGCTGAGTAGTATTCCTTGTATGGATGTACCGCAGTGTTGATTCGTTCTCCTATCGGTGGATTTTTAGGTTGTTTCCGGTTTGGGGCTCTCATGAATAAAGTAGCTGTGAACGTGTGTGTACAAGTCTTTTTGCAGACATATGCATACATTTCTCATGGGTGTAATTCTTAGGTCATACAGTAGAAGTGTCTTTAACTTTGTTAGAAATTACCAGTTTTTCCCATTAGATTTTCATGGGAAGCTAGGCTGGGAAACCCACAAGATGGGAAGGAAATCCAGTGCCCCTTCTGGCTTGGAAATTCATTCCGTAGCTATTTCCCTCTGCCACTCCTGGTCTCACTAAACACACAGGTCTCTTTCTTGATCCATAGTAGATCCACAGCCCCAGACAGCTGTGCCCAAGGACCAGCCGCATGTACTGGGTACCTGGACAACTTTTCCCTGCTGGGCCCAGCCTCCCGCCGCCTCCGAGGTGTGTGTGTATTAAATCGTGGTGCAGCAGCGGCTAATTCTTTGCAGCTTGCAGGTCGCTGCCTCCATTTCAGCAGACAGGAGGGCGCCCTGACACAGTTAAAGATCACAAGCTTTGATAACCTGCCCTTCTGATTTATGATGGTCCAGGTCTCCACATTCACCTAATGAGGGGAACCCAGAGTGTCAACCTGTTTATTAAATGCTCAGAACCATGTGTGAGCCGGGCCGAGGTAAGAAGTCAATCATATTTTCATTTATTCTGCGTGTCCCCCTCCTGTTCGTTCGGGCCTCTCTCCCTGAGACTGTCAGTCTGCCACACTCTTTTCTTTTCATCTCCAAAGGGGAGGACTTTGGGACAGATCATTTGCAGAGACGGTCGGGGGCCACAGTGTTTGCACTTTCCTACTGATTTCATAGGTGTTTGGAAGTTAATGATACTCAACACCTCATGATTCTTTCCTGTATGTCAAACAAAGACATGAAAGGGAAAGTGACCAGAGGGGAGAGGCAAGGGTACGGGGGTGGGGGTGGGGTGGGGGGGACAGAAACATATCAATAGCTTTCTCTTTCCATCACCCCAGCCCTGGAGAGATCGGTGAGCCTTAATGCAAATGGAAGATGGATTAATATTCCTGAGGTTGTCAGGGTCTAATGAAGTCTTAATTCATCTCCTTTAATTCCCTTTGAGATAAATAAAAAAAAGCACAAATCAAAATAACGGATGGCCCAGCTGCTTTAATCTCCACTTCTCACCCTTCTCCCCTTTACAACTTGGTCACTGTCATTTTCTTAATCTCCGGAGATTCCGCCCCGATTCCTTTCAAGTGGCATCAGCTCTGTCTCTTAGGTTCGGTATTCTGGACTTGGCATAAATATTTCTGCCTGTTTGAGGCCCCCGGCTGGATTCTGACCTTGGACATGACTGGGGGAGGTGGCAGAGCAGGCCACACTCTGAAGTTTACTCGGCAAAAAGAGCTTTGGATGGCACAGTCTGGAAACCCCTGAAGAGTTCTGCAGCCTTACATTTGACAGGGAAGTTTGTGCCTTAAGCACCCTTTGGTGGAACTGCTGGTCTGTATTGTTGTTCTGTTCATGCTGTCTTGTGATGAACAGGCTCATTCATTAAATGATACATTTAATGATGCTTGTTCATTAGAAGATACATTGTTTCATTTAAAATAAGCTCAGGAGTAAGCTTGCGAATGATTCGATTTTTCTTCCATATTCTTACTCAACTCTTATATCTTGTGTCTTGCCCAGTGCCCAGCTTAGAACAGATGCTACATAAATGCTTGTTGAATAAATGAACAAGTGGATGGATAAATAGAATAAACCGATTGTGCATTGCACAGTCTTTAGCTTAGATTTGGTCTTGGTTTTTTTTTTTTTTGTATAATGGGCATAGAGATAGCCTGGGCTGGGGCAATGTGGAATAGCTGAATGCCAGTGGCAGATGGGTATTCATGTAGCCACGCCCATTATCTCTTGCTTTCTTAGTGATAGACTCTCCATGTTTAGCTGGGCAATGAATGCCTGGAATAAAGGTACCATTCCCAGCTGTCCTTGCAGCAAAGCATGGTCATGTAAGTTCTGGCCATTAAAATGTAAGTGGTGGTGTTGTGTAATTAATGTCTTTTAAAGACAGCTGGAACAAGCCTGTTGCCTCTTCTTCCCTTTCTCCTTCTGTGGTCAGAGTGTAGACATGAGGGCTGGAGCTTGACAGCCATCTTGGACTATGAGGCAGGAAGTTAAGAAATGTGGAGCAACAAGAGAAAAGTAGTTAGGGTGACGTTTGACTGTTAACCTGCCATATCACCCTGGACTGCTTGCCTCTGGCTTTATTTTAGGCGAGACAGATGAACTTCTAGTTTATTTATGCTAATATTTTGAGTTTTTTGTTGCATGCAACTAAACCTAATTCTAAAGGTATGATTTTGAGAACCTGGACTTTTGCTCATTGATGCAATCAACTGATACAGGTTAAAACACCTTAACCTTGTGGTTTCTGACTCATTCTGCAGGGCTTGCATGAGAGGGTGGCTCATTAATTTGGGGAAGATATGCAACCTCAGAGAGGACTTTCATTAATCTAATAAACATTTTTACCTCCCTATGGTTCAGGCACTGTCTTAGACCCCTGATGTTTGGGCATAGGGAGAAAATAATAGAGCTTTCACATATGTATACCTAAGTCTATATTTAATTTAATCTTTTGAAATTTCTACTATTATGTATGGCTTATACTGTACAACAAGGAGTATCACTAAGTAGTGCATGTATATAATTTATACATATTAAAATACCTATAATTAAGATACATAATTTAAAAAATACATCCACATACTATTTTAGGTGGGAGAGTAATCAAATATGTTTTACTAATAGGGATGGACAGTCAAGCAACTTTTTATAACTATAGTCAGTGGTCAGCAAACTTTTTCTTAAAGGGCCAGATAGTAAATACTTTAGGTTCTGCCAGACATAAGGTCTCTGTCGCATCTCCTTGACTCGCTATTGTAGTGTGGAAGCAGTCATAGACAATATGGAAATGAATGAACATAGCGTGTTCCAATAAAACTTTATTTATACAAAACGGTGGTGGATTGGATTGGCCTGATGGTTATAGTTCACTGACCCCAGTCTAGATAATTATGTGAGTGGTAACAATAGAGTGTAATAAATTGGGTGAGTACAGAGTGCTATGAAACATACAACAGTTTCTTTAGGAGGGTTATCAGAGAAGAGTGGCCCGAGGAAGTGACATTTACTGAGATCTGGGAGGTAAGGCAGTGCTAACCTGGCAAAAAGGAGTTACAGGGATGTTCAGATGCAGGGAGGAGAGGGCACACACCCTGAAGGAGCTGGAGATGGCCCATGCTGTGAACTGTAAGGTGCTGGGGGCTCCCAAGGCAAACGGGGACAGAAAGTCCTGAAATCAGAGCTGTTTGCAAACACCAGTCCCAATGGAGAAATAGCACTCAGGGCTGAGGAGAGGCTAAGAGTGCTTCTCTGGAACTGCATTTGCCTTTCAAGACAGAATCCAAGGGAGGGCATCTGTAAAGAGAGAAGTGGGATGGGTGGCTTCTGGCTGGGCCTGCATGCGCCCTCCCACTGACACCCTCCAGCAGGATGCTGGAGCGGCTGCCAGCCAGCTGAGTGCTGGACAGGAGCACTGTCAGTTTCTGATGGATCAAAGGTGCCGGAGGGATCCTGTCACTCCTGGTCTCTGGGGCTGGGAGCTTCTATGTGCCTCCACACTAGAGGCCCCTGATGAGGGGACAGGCCACTTCCAAAAGTCCTGAGGCTTCCCTCTATTTTAAGATGAAAATAAACCCTGCCCTTAGATCGCTATCCCTTTGCAGCTTGCAGGCAGAGTAGAATGTAGAATCTATCTACCCACCTTTTCCTTAGTGACTCTTCACCCCATCCTTTTTGTACAGTGAAGATTTTATCCTCATTAAGTCTTTTAACTTTATTCTCCCCTATTTGTTCTAGCCATATAGGAGAAGAGAAATGGGGTGATATTCTGGAATCCCATGTCTAGCCCTCCTCCTCTGTCAATCAGGAGCCTGTAGCTCTCTCTGATAATAATAGTATCTTGTGTTCTTGTGTACATGTGATGTGGTTAATAGCAAGTTTGCCTTCAATCCACATCTTGTTCTTTCCCTGTTGTGCTGTGTTCTTTAGCATAGGGAACTCAGTTTCCCAGCCTCTTGAAAAGGGTTGGCCAATGGGAGAAATATCAGAAGACTGGAGGGTGGGAAAGGGGGGAAGTCAGGGCATTTCTGCCTAGGTGTGAGATGCCATCTCTTCTCCCTGTCTCCATCTCCTTTAGGATAGCCCCTCCCCCCATTATCTCAGCTCTGCGGGCAGCCCCTGCCATGGCTATCGCATGTCCTGGATGCCCCAGCTTCTGGCTCTAGCAAAACCACCTTCTCTTGTCCCTCTAGCCCAAGGGGAATAGCAACTCCTTGCTCTTGCCAGACTCTAGGTTGCTTCAGCCTCTCCTGTTGGCTTCTTAGCCCTTCCATGATCTGGGTAGTCAATTCCCTGTATTAAACTCCCTCTGTTCAAAAGACCTTTAGTGGGTTCTCTTTTTTCCCTGGATCCTGAAAAGTACATGTAGCATCTCGTAGTTGAAAGGTGTTCTCTGTTTCACGGTCCCATTTGGATTTTGACATGTACAACCTATTGACCATTCTGATAGGTATGTAGTGGTATCTCATTGTTGTTTTAATTTGCAGTTTCCTGATAATATAGGATGTGGGATAACTTTTCATATGCTTACTTGCCATCGGTATATCTTCTTTGGTGAGGTGTGTCTATGCAGGTCTTTCCCTCCATTTTTGAATCTGATTGTTCATTTTCTTATTGTTCAGTTTGAAGAGTTCTTTCATATATTTTGGATAAAAGTCCTTTATTAGATATGTCTCACGATGTTTTTTAAACTTTTCTAAGTAAAATATTTTAATTGTGATTGGTTAAAACAACTGTCTCTCTTCACTTCTCCCAAATGTCAGGGGCCATTGTACATTAGGGAATAAACCAGTTTAAGGAAGCAGATTTAGGGATATAGTTAGATTGGATTTAATGAGATAATTTGTGGGGGTTGAAGTCATTTCTATGTGAAGTTTTTTTCCAGCCATTCCAGTATAGGAATGGCTTCTGGAAATGATCCTACTGTCACTATGCCTACTTATGTTGTGACATTCAGGTGCAGGGTCAGAGAGTATATCACAATATGATTGTGTTTTGTGGTGCCTGGCACCAGATGTATGTGGGTAGTGGAAGAGAAACTCTGAAATATACAAAGCCAGAAGCTAGGCTATGGAGAATTATCTCAATCATCAAATGCGTAAAACTTAAAGTAGAAGATTCACTTAAAATAACAACTAGTCAAAACAGAAGTTCTTTCCTAATAGGAATTTGTTTGCAAGTACAACTTTAACAGGTATACACACCCCAGATTCTTTCCTTTATTGGATAGGAATCACATGAAATAGAATTTATCAATGTCTGTGGGTCCAGGTCATAACCTGCAGCAGAGCTACCAATGGTGATTTTATAGGCAAAGTTCCATATTTTATGTATTCCAAATACAAAAAAATGTTTAAATCAACCATACTAAAGAAAATACTGAATTATCATTCTAGTCTTTCTAAAGAGGACACGATTTCAAAATTGTTATCATATAAAGAAAAAGAGATTAAGCATTTGTGGCCAGAAGTTACAGGATAAAAATATTTTAGTGATATGAGAAGTTGTTAATTAATAGATATTATGATCTTTCTCTGGATTTTGATATATTTGCAATATTTTCACTTTTTAAAAAGTATAAATTTGTGATTCCTCTTCTCATTCTAAATAAGTATCTATTTTTTGTGTCTAATTTTACATTTGTAATTTTGTAGTTTTTTTCTTGGGAAGGACCCTCAAATCATATAAGCTTCAAACCCCATGCAACCTAGATCTACCCCTTGCTTGTTATTCTAATTATGCAATTTAATAAAATTTCATAAGCCAGTAAAAAATGAGTGTGTAGAAAAAAGAATTGCATCTATAAAAATGAAATTGCATACTTTGCAAACACCAATTGGATTTGAGTTGCTAAAAACAATTGTAGTTGGATTAGGCATGGAGAGAAAACCTTAAGAGATTAGGGGGAAAGTAATTTTGATATTCTAGAAGGATTCTTCCCTCAGACTGCTTTGCAGTGACTTTCGTTTCACAGTCCACCTCAAAGAAGCGCAAACTGGAGCCTGCACGCAGGAGGCTGTAGGTGTGTTTTGTAAAAGACGGCAAAGAAGAATTCTGACAGTGGCGGGCGTGTGGTGGGGGGGACATTTGCTAATTGACTTTCAACAGAGTGCTTCGGGCAGTCTCTACCAACAGTCTAGAAATGATAGCTGACAGCAAATTTAATGGACGTTTTTTTTCTGGTCCACCTATTGCACTTTAAAGATGGGTAAACTGAGACCCAGAGAAGCAAATTGTATTTCTCAGAGTTACACAGCCTTCGAGTGGCAGAGCAGAGGCCCTGGGTCTCCAGACTGGCTTTCCCTTAGTCTCTCTGCAGCCCCGGGCCAGTGTCTGTGGCTGGGAGAGGGGATAGAGGAGGGAGAGTGCAGGTGGGAATTAGAGCCCCTCACATGTTTAACTTGCTCGGGGTTTATGATGTCACAGTTGGGGAGGAAATGGGAGGAGGTGGAGAAGCCTGAGAAACCCCCAAAGGCCCTCTGATTGCGTCACTGCCAAATCCCCACCATGAATCACCCCGTCCTCTCATGGAGAATGTGGTCTCTGCCTGAGATAAAGGCTAGAGGCAGGAAGTAAACTGGATGTAGCCCCCTCCACCAGGCCCACGCCTTCCCCAAATGTACCCACATTCCCTTGGATATAAAACACGGTTAAAAAAAAAAAGAATCTTTCTGGGCCCAGTTGCCATGGAAACCACATAAGATCTGGGCTCCTAGAGTCACCAGCCAGGGAAGAATCAGGGAGGTGTATTGTGACCCTATTGGACGTCACTCCATATTTCTGCTGTGCGGTGTCCTTGTTCAGGGACAGCCTTATCCTCCAGTGCGAGTGGACAGCCAAGGATGTGAGGCTGTTGCACTCAGGGCTCTGGGGGTTTGGGCTGGGTGGGGTCTCCTTGGTTGGGTGAACAGGGTCCCCCAGCTTGACTGAGTTCTCTATTGCTTGTGAAGATGACAAGTCTAAGTTCACAGATCAAAGGGCGGCTGGGAAGCAACCTCTTCCTTCCCTCCTGTGGCCATGTGGAGGCTGAGCTGGTCTCCCTGGAAACCCACTGTTTCCTTTTTGGAGGCTCTGGCTGTGGTTACCTATGAAGATTGGCATTCCAGCTGTCTCCCATAAAACTTCCAGCTCTTTAAAATCCCCAGTTAAAGCCTGAGCCCCAATAAAAGTTGCCAGGCTGGATTTGGGGCTGGGGACCCACATCTTCTGCATGGGTTAAGGACACGGTAATGAGGCCTGGATGCGAGGCACAGTCCTGGGCTGTGGCCCCTCATCCCTAACTAAGCGCACATGAAAGCGAGCTGCGTGTGAGCTGAGACCCAGAGCATCTGAGAGACAGAGTCGAGGAGCCACATCGACAGCCAAAGGAGTCCCAAAGAGGAGGCAGCAAGGGGGTCTTTAATGGTCCATTTATAAAAGATGAAATTCCTAAACCTTAGGAACTTGGATATGGCATGGCAAAGCTACAATTTAAAGGTTTCAAGAGAAAAGATAAAAAGTTAGAAGATCAGAGGTGACTGCCTTCTGGAAGCTTCCCTGAACTGTATGCTAATGAGATAAAATTCTTTGCACACCATGGGTGCTCCAAAAAATATTTGGGAAAAAAATAAATGAATGCAATATGATTTTCCCTATCAACATATTTCTGGAGCTGCTGGTCTGATTTATTTTATGATATATCCTGCAGTGGGCAAGGCAGGCAGGCATTACAGTGGAGAAGGCAATTCAGCACATATCCTAAAGCCTGCCCTTTCTCTGCACCCAAACTCCCATTTTTGCAAGCTACTTTTTAGAGCCAGCCTTGAAAACTCCAAGACCTACAGGGGTCACCCAGGCATGATACATGAATGAGGTGGCTGGGGATGGGGGTGGAGGGGAATTCTGGTAGTCTAGAGAGCTGCTGCCCCCTCCAAAGGGGACAGCCACTGTCCAGCTCCAGCCACTGTCACCATGCAAGGTTTTTTTTATAAGGTGAAATTTCTTACTATTAAAATTAAGGAAAACTCATGCAAATTGTGTACAGGATCATGTGGCCAAATAAACCCCCTGTGAGGGCCTCACCTAGACAGCAGGATGTCAGTTAGTGGACTTGGATTTAATGGTTCACTTTATTCATCAGCTATTTTTTGGGGGAGAAGCTTGATCTGGGTTCTGAAAGGTGAGCATGATTTGGCCAAGCGGGCAAAGGCAGGGCAAGACTGGCATTCCAGGAAGGGGGCACAGCGCGCGCAAAGGTGTGGAGTGGCGCAAAAGCATGATGCCCTCAGGGAAATGGAAGGTAAGTGGATGTGGCTGAGACCTAGAGAGCAGTTTGGATGGGTCTTGGGGTTGGGGACAGGTGGCTGATCTTACAGGAGCCATTGGAGGATGACGACTCTAGTTTTGCTATGCAGAGTGTCATTGTTTGCAGAGGAGCCATTTTATACTCACTTATCAATCGGGTTGATTTGCCTGATGATAACAGTGAAGATTTGGAGCCAGCCTTAAGTCCTGGCTTTGGAGTCAGATCACCAAGGTTCAAATTCTGGCTCCCCCACTTAGGAGCTGTGTGACCTAAACTACTTATCCACTCTGTGCCTCAGTTTCCTTATCTGTAAAATAGGGAGAATCATTGCAGCTTGGATTTGAGGGTTGAGAGAGTCAACTATACGTAACAAACACAGAATGATGCTCGATGCATGGTGAGCAATCAGCAAATGCTTCTTCCTCTTTCTGTTATGTTCTGTCTTTCCCTTCTCACCTAAAGGGGCCAGACACGTTCTGTGATGGCTGGCCCTGGCCTTGGGAAAGCGAGGTCTGTGAGTCAGGGGTTTAAAAGCTCTTTTCCAAAGGCTGAAGATTCTGATTTCGTGGCTGTGCACAGAGGAAATAAAACCCTGCTCTTCTAAATGGACTGGGAGGAGTATGAAATTACGACTAAGTCGGTTTGGAGCTTTTGTGTGGGTCTTTCGCAAAGAGATCAACCATTAATCATGCACAATTACCCTGACCTTGGGTGCACTGCAGCCTCTTGAACATGGAAAATTTCACTCCCAGGGGGCTGGAGATGCAAAGGCGTCTGCTCACCGTTAGAGCCGAGGTCCAGCGTGCTTGTTTGCTTGTTTTTTAGCCTTAGAGGCCCCCCAATTCCCAGGATCTGCTTTAAGACCCAAATGCCCTTTCCAAGGAAAAAGGTTTTGGAGAATAGAGTCAAATTCACCTCTGCTGGTAAGTAGTCCCACGTGACTTTGAACAGGGGTCGTATCCTCGCTGTCGCCTCCGTGTTCCCGTCTTTGCATTGGGGCGGATAACGTCCATCGCATCAGTTCATCGTGTGGACTAAGGTATTAAGAGTGGTGCTGACATGACTATCTCATTGCGCAGAGGAGCCCAGAGCCTCAGAGAGCAGCGGTCACTTGTGCCCGGTAGGGGTCCAGGTTGCTTATCTGGGGTCTGGCACATCGTCTGTGCTCAGTGGTTGACTGCTATTTCCCCAGCCCGGGAACTGACCTCCCTAGATACCCACTGCCCCCGGGAACTGGGGCAGTAGCCTCAGACACCATTGTGAGAGAAGGCGGAGTTTCGATTCATAGGTTTTCTCACTCCCCCGGCCCCGCCTCCATCTCTCATATCCTTCGTCCATTCCCTCCCCCCTCCCTCCTTCCGTCCGTCCGTCCGTCCGTCCGTCCTTCCACCCTCCCTGCTTCCCTCTCTCCATACTTCTCTCTCTCCCCGCCTTTCCCTCTCTCTCTCTCTTCCTCCATCTCTTGCTTTTCCTTGCCTCCCTCCTTGCCTTCCTCTCTTCTTTCCATTCTCAAACTCTTAATGAGCACCTCGGACAAGCCAGGCACTGTCCCTAAGCACAGGATAACATGGGACCGCATCTTCCCTCCGTGTCTTAACCACAGGATGACGTACACAGCAGGCATTTAATATGTCGCATGTTGTTTCTGCTGTGGTAATGGTCATTAAACTGATTAATCCGTCAGAGCTCTTTCATGTTTCAACTCTTATTTTTTTTTTAAACAAGACAAAACCAAGCGTTTCCCCACCCCCAGCTAAAATATGTTACATGTGGCCACAGTAGAAAATTAGACCACATGGAAAAGTACTGAGAATTTAATAATCAGTAATACCACTGCCGCTAAATTTAACTACCATCCACATTTTGCTGAATTTCCTTCCAGTCTCTTTCTTACACAGAGACGTGTATTTATTTTGTGTCATTAAACTCATACCGAGTGTATATTTGTGTATTCTGCTTCTATAATGAGTGCATTTTCCCATTAAACAACTGCAGTGTTTCCATTCATCATTTTTTTTTATTCCTTCAATCTACAAATATTTTTGGAACACCTGCTGTGTGCTGGTTATTGTCCTAGATGCTGGTGACACAGCAGTGAGTAACCTGAACCCAAATACCTACCTTCTCCAATCTGACATTCTAGTTCAGGGAAATAGTACACAAACCAAATGCATAAAATATAAAGGAGGAAAGTGTGCAGGTGTGTGTGTCTTTCAATTTTAAATAGCAGAGTTGGGAAAATGACATCTGGGCCTGGAATTGATATGGTGAAGGAACAAGCAAATAGAACATCCAGGCCAAGGAAACCACAAGTGCAAAGGCCCTGGGGTGGGCATGTGGGGTGCGTTTGAGGAACTTTGTGGAGCCCATTGTTGCTGGAAAGCAGTGACAAGGGCAGGTGGGGAGAGTGTTAGGTGTTGGTGTCAGAAAGATGGCAGGGACTAGATTTTCAAGGGCTTAGAGGACCTTGCAGGCTAGGGTGAGGACTTTGGCCTTTATTAAGATGAGAAGCTACTAGAAGTTTTGAGCATAAGTATTGTGATTTTGAAACCTATCTCTGGCTGTTGCATTTATTATAGGTTGTGGGGGACATAGGTAGAAGGCGAGAAACCATCTGGTGGTAGGCTATTGAAACAGGCAAGGTGGGAGATGATGGTCACACAATTCTTAGTTTGACCTTCATTTTTAAGGAAGGTATAACCTTCTCTCACGGCTGTGCTGTAACTTACTTAGCTAATTAGGGTTCTTATCCCACCCTTACTTATGAATCCACCTCAACCATTTTGCTCAACTCCACCCGCAACCTAAATACTGTGTTGTCTCTGACCCTACAAGGAAAGATTATGTTAATAGGACAGCATTGAGAAGACAGGCCTTTCTTCCTGGTAGTATGGATATGATCCTACCTGCAGAAATCAGGCTACCCTGGCACTCATCTCATTGTGTCCTCCTGCTGTAGACTTTGATATCTGTGTGGATGCTGCTGATGTCTTACCTGATCTCCTGGCATCCTTTTTGCCAAGTGAGTATGCCCGTCTCCCAGTGGCTTTGTGGATTGCTGCTAACTGTTTGTACTGCCAATCCTTCTTCAGAGCCACTTGGCCCGGAGGTGCCTGAGAGTTTTACATTCCCTTTCATGGCGGCCCGTGACCAGAGACTGGCTTGAGCTGGGGTACAAAAGCCTAGTCTTGTCTCAAGGTCTGCAGTGCAGTTAATGCCCTAGAGTTTCTGGTGGGATGAGGACGAGGCTAGACTTTACCTGAGACTACATCATCACTTGGCTTCTTCCACTTTCCCATCTTGATTCCTCCATACTGATAGAGGTTTCTCTTAAGAGCACTCTCAACAAATCACTGACATCTAATCCTTGTCTCAGGCTCTGCTTCTAGGCCATCTGACCTGAACTAAGACAGGGTTATTTGTCCCGTGTATACTCAGCCAACATAGAGACATGCTACCTATATTTACTTGCCTTGATGCCAACGTGCTCTAATATAACATTGACCTGTGACGCGGATTTCCAACTTTAAATGGCACCCAGAACTATGGCATCCTTCCTAAATTCAGAAAGTGTCTGTTTCGGCATCAGAAAATGTGGATTTGAGTCCTGGCTTTCCAGGTATTGCTAACTATACCTGGGCAGTTCCATAACCTCTTTGAGCCTCAGTTTTCTCAGCTGTGAAATGGAGGCGATAGTGATGTACATCTCAAGCCAGGCGTACAAAGAGCACTTTGCAACTGTGAACAGTTATGATTCACCATAAATACGGCACTTGACAATCACAGTTGGAGAGAATTGGTATGAATTTTCATCAGATCCTGAGATGTGGTCTTACAGGGCTATTTGGCCCTGTTAGCTTCGTACATGAAGAATCTCCTGCTAATTCATAAATTTCACCAAATATTTAGACTTGGGGCCCACCTTTATTCAACGGCCTCAGGTACCACATTACCACCAGGTGGTAGTGTGGTTATATGTGCCAAGCAAGGCAATTTGTCCCTCATCTTCCAAAGCTACTACAGAGGTTTGGGGATTTCCATATACTCCTACTCTCTGTAAAAACACAATAAAGTCATACAGAATTCTCCAAAGAAAACTGTGCACTTGCCAAGATATTTTGAAAAATTCATTTGAAGAGTGACTTAGCAAAACTGTTTAAACAACTGTAGCCATACTCTCTTGGAACAAAACCAATCAAAATATCAACAAGATGATATACTGTGGGATGGAAAGATTGGGAGACATTTCCCTAGATGAATTTTGAGGAAGGTTTAGCATAGGAAATGAGTGAAATCCAGAATGTTGTGTCCATACTAAGGCAGGAATGTGTCACTTGTCACTCAAAATTCCATTCCATGCAGAAACTGGCCTATAGTAGGTGCTCAACAAATGTTAATGGATCAGTCAGTTAATCAACCAACAACTCATGCATGCTGAATGAATGATTAAGAACTGTAATGGCAGAGTGTATTTTCTATGCAGGATGAACATAGGAAATTCATCTGATGTAGACATGTGCTTTAGCTTTGGGGGAAATTGGACTAAGTTGAACAAACAATGTAAATGGGATTGAGGTGCCCAATGTCTGTGAACTTCCTGTTTAAGCTGAGACCATTGAGGAAGTAAATTGTTTGGAAAACTCTGCTGTAGTTGTTAGAAACATGCTGAGCCCCTGAATAAAATCAATCTTGATTCCACCATAGTGTCAGAGAAGGGAGAAAATCTTGAAGCCATAATTTTCTTTCCCCCAAGATGCCAATTTCCCTTGGCCAATCCATGTTCTCTATTCAGTGATGTAACACAGACTCCCAGCTTTCCTTCTAATTCCCTATGGCAAACACGAGACCAAGACAGGATGTCACATACCACCTCACTGAAGTCTCTGGGAAGGGAACCAAGAGGGTAGGGAGAATAGATAGATGATTTGTCCTGTTAGGTGAGCTCTGTTCACCTTTGGCTTCAAGAATCTTTAGGGTATCTTTCTGCATCTTTCTTGACTATTGATAAAGCGGAAGCCAACATTTTCCCACAAGCTGGAGGTACTCTCAGTTACATCTAGGCTGCTTAAAATTGAGATCCTGGGGAGCTGGGTTGAAGGAGAGGAAAGATTTTTCCTTTTTGTGATTGGATTAGCTAAAAATGCAAATGACCGCAAATCATAGAAAATTTGATGACACTGGCTTAAATCACCCACTTAACAAGAAGTCTGTGAGTAGGTGGTTGTTGGCATTGACTCAGTAAGCCAAGAGGATTCTTTTGGGAGCCCCTGGGAGTCTCTTGGACTTTCCCTCCTAGCCACAAGATGATCACTTCCTGCATTCCCAGAGGAGAAAGGGCCCTGGGAGTTATAGCTGTCTCTTTTTATCAAATTACAATGTTTCCAAAATTCTCCCTTGCAAACTTTCATTTATATTTCCTGAGCCAGGACTAGTCCCATAGCTGCAAGGGAGGCTGGCAATGTGGCCATTTAGCTTTCTAGACTCTACAGTGAAACATAGCCAAGCAGAAAAGAGTAGGAATAGCCTTCAGCTCTCTAGTCGATAGTGTTGGTCCATTTTCTACAGCCTGCTTTCCAAGTTCTTATCTGGGGACCTACATCTCACCTGATAAGGTCCACATATATGAGAAGACACCACCCACTATCTACCACAGACAGTGGCATGACAATAACACCCAGATCCATCCATACAAGAGATGCCCAAAGACAACAGCTAATATCTGCTAAGGACTTAGGTGCCAGGCACTGTGCTGGGGACTTCAGATTTGTTGGTTTTTAAAAACCCTCACAATGACCCCTTGCAGTGGTGACTGTTAAATCACTCCCATTTTACAGATAAAGAAACCAAGGCCCAGAGTTGTTGAGGGACTTTGGCTGGCTGAAAAGAGACATATTTTATATTTGAACTTAGGCAATGCCATGCTCTTAGCAGCTGCAGGCACGTGCTCAGCTGGGTTCATTCGAGCTTGGCCTCCCTTCTATAGCAAGCAGCCGGTGACCACTTACCTTCTTAGTCACAGATGTGCCTGGGGTCCCTACACCCCCAACCCCCTTTCAGGGTCTGTTGATGCTATTCTTGTAGGCTGGCAGTAAAATGACATTTATGAGAATTTTTCCCTTTGAAGTGAGGGTGTTTGCGCATTTCACTTTAAAGCAAGGGAAAAAACAAGAGCTCGAGCAGATAAATAACTGCAGCCTTGGAGAAAGAGCATGACGCCTGCGGATGCGCCGTCTCCGCTCTGTCATATCGGGTCATCTTAGACGGAAAGATCTTTATTCATCTCCTTTCAGCTGACTCTCTTTATTAACTCCTTGTCCCCACTTCTGTTCCTTTTACTTGCAAAGAAACTGGCTAGTTGTGATTTTTTTTCTTTTTTAGCTCTTCTCATCTACTAATGTTTCTTTCCTTTGACCTATATTTTTCTTAGGGGCTGGGAGATTCTCTTCCCAATTCTCAGGTTACAATGTTTGTACTGAAGATGTGGAATGAGGTAGTATTTTGGAATATTGGTGCTGTCACTAGCCGTTTGGCCTTGGGTGAGTGGCAACTTCTCTGATTCTCAGTTTTCTCCTCTATAAATTGGGTGCTATAGTAACAACCTCCAGGATTGCTGGGCGGAGAGAATAAGTCCCTCTAGAATGTCAAATTTCACGAGGAAAAGGAATGTGCTGTGTCTGCCCTCCCTAGGTTAACCTGGGAATCTCATTGGTCTTCCCTCAAATTTGGTCTGTTCACTTATGTATCACATATTACAATACTGCATCCTATCCCATCCTGTTCATCCATCCATTTATTCATCCGTCCATCCATCCACCCATCTGTCTATGCATCGCTGTACCTGTCTATGTGCTGTGTGTTCAGAATACACCACTGACTCCACCCACTGTTGTCACCTGGGCAATTCACACCATTTTTCCCCTGGATTTTTTCCAGTGTCTTCCTAACTAACCTTTCTGCTCCCATCTGTGTTCCCCTTCAGCTCTATTTGCAACACAGAAACCAGATTTATTTTGTTAAAACATAAAATCATATCATTTTTTACTCCAGACCTTCCAGTGATTCCCATCTCACCTGCTGTAAAAGCCAAGTTTTTATTATGACCCAGCGTGCTGCCTCGCAGACCTCACCGCATACTTCTCTCTCTCTCTGCTCCAGCCACACTGGCACCTTGCCACTCCTTGAACCCTCCAGGCACATTCCTGCCTTGTGGACCTTGCTCTTGCTGTTCCTTCTATCTGGAATGCTCTTCCATCAGATTATGGATTCCTCACTCCCTTCAGGTCTTTGCAGAAATATTCCCTTCTCGGTGAGGTCTTCCCTGATGATGCTCTTTCATGTTGCCACCCTTCCTTACCCCAGAGTTTCACATGCCCTTTCCTTGTCCTCTGTGTTTTCTCTTTAGCATTTATCACTATTTATGACTACATATTTGGTTTGTTGTCTCTCTACTCCACTAGAATATAAACTCCATGATAGCAGGAACTTTTGTCTGTTTTAGTCTTTGCTACATTTCTTTGCTTACATTCCTATTAGCTAGAAAAGTGGTATATGGTAGGTTGTCAATAATTGTTGAATGAACATGAGTGTGTGTGTGTGTGTGTGTGTGTGTGTGTGTGTGTGTGTGTGTGTGTAACAGCCACTACCATACAATGCTGGAAGAAAGGACCACCCTCAAAGCAGTTTTACAATATGCATCAAAAGTCTCTGCGTATCTGCTTACAGACAGCAATATTAGTGTGTCAGATGTTTCCTAAGAAAATCTTCATGGATGCTTCCAAGAATTTAGCTCTAAAGATGGATTATTTACAATGGTTAAAAAAAACACAAAAACTAGAGAACAATTGAAAAGTCTAGCAATTGTAGAATGGTTAAATAGATTGAAGGGTTCTATGTACAGGCATTTTAAATGCTATAGAAGTCTACAGATTGACCTAGAATGTCCACGTCAGGTCAAAAAGCACACAAATACGTGGAAAGATCCTATTATGGTTTGAATGTCCTTTCCAAAACTGGTAACAAAATTTAATTGCCAGTGTAACAGTATTGGGAGGTGGGGCCTTTAAAAGGTGATTAGATCACAAGAGTTCCACCCTCCTGAATGGATAACGATGTCATTGATGACACGGGTCAGTTATTACAGGAGTGAGCTCCTGATAAAAGGATTCGTGTGGTCCCCATTTTCTCTCTGTCCACAGCAAGTGCTCCCTCTCCATGTGATGCCTTCCATCATATTACGATGCGGCAAGAAGGGCCTGTCAGATGTGCCTTTGCTCTTGGACTTCCCAGCCTCCAGAACTGAGAGCCCAGTAAAATTCTGTTCATAAGTTATCCAGTCTCAGCTATTCTTATATAGCAACACAAAGCAGACTAAGGTGGATGCCTAGAAGACAAGACCACAAAGGATTAGCAGTAGTTTATCTGAGGGAACACATGTAATTTTTATCTATTTGTGGTGTTGTGTAATTTTTCTACCATGAATGCTAAACAGGTTTTTGTAATTAAAAAAATAAACTTTTCCTAAAGAAGGATTAGGACCAAACGACCTCTACCAAGTTGGGGAAAACCTAATTGTAATAGACAATGAAGGCCAGAGAACTTGCATTTTCCAAGCCTCCCACTCTACCTACCAACACAGTGTTTGGTCTTCCTGCCTGTGCATATCTGTGTCTCCAGAGTTTAAAATGAGGTAGATAGTGAAGGTAATTTATGTAGTTCACTCACTCAGACAAATCAACTCTGGGCGGGGGGAAAGATGCACACTATGCTTGTTTGATTGTAAATAACTGAGGTTGAGGGTTTCCATGGATATAGTTCACCCCACGGCCATTCCTGTCTTCTTCCGTAGGCTGGCGCGGGCTTCAAGGAGACCCTGAGGTAGCGCGTGGTGGATAAAGCTCATACTGCTGTTTACCCTTTCGAGTACTCTGAGTCCCTAAAAAACTTTCCTTTTTAACTCCTTAGAGTAGAGATGGGGAGTGGTGCAGATTAAATGTCAGCCTTTTTTTTTTTTGGCAAAGGGCCAGATAGTAAATATTTTAGGCTTCGAAGGTCATAAGATCTCTGTGACAAATACTTAGCCTTGTGATTGTAACATAAAAGCAGCCATAAATAATATGAAAATAAATGGGCTTAGATGAGTTCCAATCAAATTTTATCTATAGGCACTGAAATTTGAATTTTGTGTTATTTTTACATATCACAAAATATTCTTCTTCTTTTGATTCCCCTCCCCAACCATTTAAAAACGTAAACCAATCTGAGCTTGTGGGCATATGAAAGTTAAGTGGGCTGTAGTTTGCTGACCTCTGCTGTAAGGAATGGAATTGAGATTTATACTATTGGAATTATTGTTGTTTTTAATGATGTGGAAGTATTGATTTTTTTTTTTTTTACTTAAAATAAATAAGTGTATGCTTTTTATAACACAGAGTACCAGATGTCATGAAAATGTATATTTTTCTGATGCACAATATGTAATTTTTAAACTGGCTCAGATATTGTGTCAGATCAATTGATAACGGCAATATATAAAACATATGAAACTAATTCCAGGAAATACCTTATATTTATGTCCTTGGGTCTGAATTTCTGAGCTCTCTGTGTTTAGGGATGGAATTTGGTTTATTCAAAGAGTAGCAGGTTATATATCTTGATGGCTACATTAGCTCAATATTTCGTTTCCTTTCTGGAGCAGGTAAGCCTTACAGACCGTTTTAGTTTGCAGCAATTACATTTGCTTATCGCTATGAAATAGAATTTCATTTGAAGCCAGTTATTAATGTCTAAAATGCACTTCCAGGAAATAATTTTGAACATTTTATTTATTAAAAAGAACTCGATGTTTGTTCAAAGGCATTGATGTAATTTACAAAGTTCGATATTAGATATTTTATGGGGCAATATGAAAATGCCATTTTGCCCGACCCTATTGCTTAATTGTACTGCGGTACATTCAACGTCGGAAGAAGGTGCTATTTTGCATTCTGCTTTCATGGCATGAATCAGTATGTTTATTAAAGAAAATCAACAAACAAAAAAACCTTACCCCAGCCATGGATTCTTTTGGTTTGTGAATTTATTTTCATGAAACATCTTCAAAAGGCGTATAAAAGAAACCACTTTAGGTATGTACTTTTTTTTTTTTTTTTTTTTGAGACAGAGTCTCACTTTGTCACCCCCAGTAGAGTGCAGCAGCGGCGTCATAGCTCACTGTAGCCTCAGACCCCTGGGCTCAAGTGATCCTCCTACCTCAGCCTCCTGAGCAGCTGGGACTACAGGCACACACCACCATGCCCGGCTCATTTTTCTATTTTGAGTAGAGATGGGGTCTTGCTGTTGCTCAGGCTGGTCTCGAACTCCTGACCGTAGTGATCCTCCCACCTCAGCCACCCAGAGTGCTGAGATTACAGGCGTGAGCCACCTCGCCCAGCCTAGCTATGTACTTTTAATGGCTCGTATTTACAGAAAAAGAAGAAATTTGGGAATCTGGTTACATCTGGAAAATCTGGGAAATACACCACTGTATCAGACCTTGTCTATACCCCACCAACATCCTCTTGGCACTCGCTGTTCAAGTACATACCAAGCACCTGAGATTCTCCACCGAAGGGCCTTCTCTTGGCCTTAGTGAGAGGCAAGATGGAAATGCTGGGGCGTGAACACCCAGGAGCAGTCCTCTCTCTGGGATGGGTGGGTGTTGGAGAATAAATACCCCAGCTTCTTCACCTCTCAGGAGACATAATTCTGAAGCACATTCTGAACTGTCTTCCAGAGTTTCCTGTAGGATAGAGTTCCTAGTTGGCCACTGTGGAAACCTGCTTCATAAAGCAGTACATCGGTTACCTATTTCTGTATAACAAATTATATCCCCAAACTTAGTGACTTAAAGCAACAAATATTTATGTTTTATAGTGGAGCAGGATTTCAGACCTCGCTGGGTGGACCCAGCTCAGATTTGCTCATGAGGTTGCAGCCAAGATGTTGGCCAGGGCTGTGGTCTCATTTTAAGGCTTGACTGGGGATAGAGTGTTTCCAAGCTTACTCCCGTGGCTGTTGGCAGGGGCCACAGTTGCATGCTACATGGAACTCTCCACGGGACTGCTTGAGTGTCCTCTGACATAAGAGACGTAGAACCCAAGATGGAAGCTGAAGTGTCTTTTATGACCTAGTCACAGACTAGCCCTTTTGCTTTATATATTTATTAAAATCAAGTCACTAAGTCCAGCCCAAACTCAAGGGGAGAAAAATTAGGGTTCACTATATGCACCTTAAACTGGTTTCTTTCTTTTTGGTGTCACTTCTACACTTCCTTACTGGGAGATCACCTCCCAGATCAACTGTCCTTATCTCAGGGTCTGCTTTGGGGATATCTAACCTTAGACTGCTGACAACAACAACAGCAGCAGCAGAAACAACAGCAGCCACAGCAACCACAAACCTACCATTTGTTGAGTCCTTATTATGTGCCTGGTACTGAATAAGTCACTTTTTAAAAACTTTATTTAATTTTTCATCATAATACATATTATTGTTTTTATTTTGTAAATTAAACTCAGAAAGTTTAAGTAACTTGTTTCTCAAGGTTTTTCAGCTGGCAAGTGTCAAAGCCTGGCCTTTCTTCAGTTCCTCAATCAACTGTCAGTTACTGTTCTAGGTACTACAGATAAAACGGTGAATTTTTGAAGATGAAGTATGTTATGCAAATATTGTTCCTGCCCTCCAGGCACTAACAGTCTGGAGAGAGAGGCAATAAGCAAGTTATTGAACAAATAAACATAACACTACAAGTGGCAACAAGTGCTATTAGGAAAGGAAAGGGCTAAGTCTATAAGAGCAGTTAACTGGCAGATCTATTTTAGCTGGGAAGTCCAGGAGTGCTTCCTGGAGGTGGTGATAGTTGTTCTGATGCCTGAAGGATGGCGAGGTGCCAACATTTCAGTAGAAGCAGGAAAAGCATGCCAGGAAGCAGAAACCATGTGTTCTCTTAAAACCAGACTCTACGGCCTCCCATCCAGGTCAACTAAGGACTGCCAGTTCATGCAGGTCCTTAGGAGATCCTTGTAACTGTCCCTTGAGGAAGCTCCTATGCACTTCTCTTTCCAAGGGAAGAAACGGCAGCTCAGAGAGCTTATGCCACTTAACGAAGATCACACAGGAGGTAAGCTAACTAACTCTGAAGCATGTGCCGTTTCTGCAATGTGGCCTGATGTTCTTCCTAACACATGACAACCGCTGTCCGCAGAAACTAATACTTTGTCTTTCCTCCTGGCCTGGGACATTTTTGTTCTCTCTATTAGTCAGGGTAGACCAGTTGCGAAAGCAACAGCCACCACCCTCCAAAATGTCTGTGGCTTAATGCAAAACAGGTTTGTTTCTTGTTCATTTCAGTGCAGGTCGGTGACAAGGGTGGGGGTCGGAAGGGCCCTGCTCCATGCTGTCATTCAGGGCCCCAGGTGCCTTCCATACTGGGCTCTGCCTCATTTTATTCCTTAGTGTCTTCTCCATCCAGATGGCAAACAGGAGAGTGAAGAAAGAGCATAGGATTTTGTTGGGCAGCGAGGCTTCTAAGTGGCATACCCCACTGCTGCTGAGGTCCACTGGCCAGAGTCCAGTCACATGGTCCCACCTAACTGCAAAGGAGCCTGGGAAATGCAATCTTGTTAGGTGCCCAGGAGGAAGAACTAAGTACTAACTAAAAACTGGGTTTTGGGGGAGCAGCCAGCCAGGCTCTGTTATATCTTTTACTGCTGGAAGAAATGGCAGGAACTAAAAATAACGTTTATTGAGCACCTACTGTGTCAAGCCCTTTCCTGTGTTCTGCCTTATTTCAGTCTGACGACATTCCAAGGCAGTGACAGGAGCAAATGCATATGACACTGACTGTAGTAACTTCATCCTCACGGCAACCCTATCAGGGGGTGTTATTATTACCTGCATTTTAGAGAAGAGGAAACTGAGGCCCAGAAAGGTTCAGTCACTTGCTCAAGTTGCACAGCTCAACAGTGGTAGAGCTGGGATTTGAACTCAAATCTGGTGTCCTTTCTAAGCCAAGGCTGGCGTGTGACTCTCAGGACAGGATTGGCCTTGTTTTGATCCTCCTTGGGAGGAGTGAATGCAACTGTGCTGTCTAGTGTGATAAAAATCTCTGAAGCTGCCTGAGCTCCAGAGGGCTCTTCCCAGATCCCGCCTCCCTTCCCCTTCCTAATGAGCCCGGAGACGCCGGCAGGACGGCGGCAGCCAATGGACAATTAGCGGAGAGGGCTGTCCCACATGGGCTGGGCCCAGCATCAGGGCCCTAAGTGTCTGCTTATTAAATCATAGCTCGGCCTGGAGCCGGCGGCTCTCCCCGCCTTTCCCCCCCGGGACACCACACACAGCTCTTCTGGAGGCAGCCCCCTGGGATGCAGCTCAGCCCACAGGATCCGGGGAAAATACAACCAGAGAAAGACAGGAAGACATTCCGGCCCAGCACAAAGGCCCAGGCGTCAGCAGGAGATGGGTGGGCACATTCCTCTGGGCAAGAACAAAGGGGATCACCAAGCACCTCCTGTGTTGGGTGTGAGGCCAAGCCCCTCACCTCTTCCAGCCTCAGTTTCCTCCTCTATACAATGGGGATGTTTCCAGTATCTCATCCACCAGGATTAAATGAAATAATGCACAGGAAGGGCTTCGCAACTGGCCTAGAGCTGAGTAAGGACCCACCCATGTAGCAGCTACTTAATAAAATGCAGATTCCTGGGCTCGACCATGTACCTTGGAGCCTGGAGCCACAGACTCTACATTTTATAGATCCCACAACTTGATTAGATGTACACAAATGTGGAAAAGATAAGGCTTTTAAACAGGGGTCAGCAGACTCCACTGTCCCAACTTCTCAACTCTGCCGTGACAATAAGAAAGCAGCCAGCCTGCTCGAATGGGCCAGGCGATGTTCCGATAAAACTTTATGTAGGGACACTGAATTTTAAATTTCATGTTGTTTGGTTCTGCCATGAAATAATTTTCTTTTCTGTCTGTCTAGTGGCTGAACACTACTGGTGATCACACGGTGTCAGCCTGGCATGCCTGCCACATAAGGATGGTGGGAAACAGTTGCCCACCCCGGCAGGGACGGAGCAGCCGGCTGGGGCTGCAGGCAAGTGCTGCAAATCGTGGCTGTGCAACTTGGCCAAGTACTTGCCTTGCCGAGTTTTCCCATCTGCACCGTGGTGATCATCACACCTACTTTGCAAATTTCTACTTTTACTAAAGCTGCTAAAACCAGCCACCTTCCTCAAAGCCACCTTCCAGACTCTTCTCCCCAGGCTGCCTTTTCTCCTTCATCGTGAGCCCTACACCTGGCTCTCTCAGGATCATGGACATCCTCACTCTGTCCTGCCTAAGGCCCATCTGCCTCCAGCTAACAGGCGCAGGTGGGGAGTGACTTCCTGTATTCCCAGGGGTTAGCCTCACCTTCACCTACCGCTTCCTGGATGTCAAGTCCTAGACCCTCCCAAATCTTTCATCATGCCATCCCACCCTTCCTGCTGTCCGGGCCCTACCTACCGAGTGCCCTGCTGACTAAATGTGTGAATCCGGCTCTGTCACATACTGGCTGGCTGTGTGACCATGCACAGCCTCTTCCCTGCTCAGAGCCTCAGTTTGCCCATCTGTAAAGTGTGGCCACAGTGCTCAGCTCCTGGAGTTGGTGTGAACGCTGGAAAGAGATGCAAAAGTGTGGACCAAGCTTCGTCCAGGGCACACAGCAAAGACTTGTGTCTAGACTCAGGCACTGCTTCTTAAGCCTTGGAATCAGACAGACCTGGGTTTGAGCTCCAGTTCTGCCTTCTACTAGCCCTGTGGCCTGGGACAGACAACATAGTCTCTCTGAGCTTGTTTCCTCTTCTGTTAAATGTAGGTAAAAATGCCACTTCTCTTGTCATGAGGGTATTTCAGAGAGTGCCTGTGGCAGAGAAAGCTGTCGGGCTAACCATAGCCTTGGTTCTCTTCCTCTTCCGAGGTGCACGGGTAGACTACATTTCCCAGCCTCCCTTGCAGTTAGGTAAGGGTCATGTGATAGAATTCTGGCCAATGGGAGGTGGGCCTGGCCTCTTAAAAACTCCTACACAATCCTCCATGCCCTTTCTTCCCTCACTTGTCAGCTAGATGCAAAGATCTAGGGATTCTCATGCCCTAGAGCCTTGACACTCAAAGATGCTCAAAGTGTGGTCCTTGAGCCAGCAGCATCAGCATCTCCTGGGTACATGTCAGAAATTCAAATTGTTGGGGGCCGAATCTGAAACTCTGGGGCCCAACAATCTGTGTTTTAACAGCCCCTCGGGATTCTGATGCATGCTCAAGTTTGAGAACCACTGCCCTAAAGGATGGCAAAGACACAAGTGAGAAGGAGCCGGGGAGAGCAGATCACACCCCTGCTGGCACATACTGAGTTTGGAGGGGTTACTTGTTACAGCAGCCAGCCTGCACTGACTATATTTCTAGTAACTGGCATGGACTAGGTTCTGAAGAGTGGGAGCCTATTAATACCATGGTTATCCCAGCTCTTCCATCCTTTCTCAAGTTTAGCATGGGGTTTGGGGGGAATGTTGAGGGGTTAGAATGCAAAAGCAAGGATGAGGCGAGAAACCATCCACCAGGAGCACTTGCAGCATTGGCATTCCAGAGTGAACTCCTGTCTGCATTGCAGTGGCTGGGGGTGGGTGGTGGAGGGCTGTTGCCCACAGTGAGTGACCTTCCCGGGCAAGGTGGCAGGAAGCCGGAGACAGGCATCAGCCCGGCATCCTCCAATTAGCTGCCATCCCTGACCCCATCAGGGCTGGAGGAAGTGCTGGCCCTTCCCAGCACTCAGGCCCACCTGCCTGGAGGGCTGGCCGGCTCAGCAGCTGGGGCGGCGGCACCTGAAGGTCCCGGCCTAACAGAGCCCCACTTATTTCAGAGATCTGCAAAGGGTTAGTGGGTGGGGGGCCGGGCGGCAGGGAGGAAGTGTCAGGGAGCAATCACATGGGGCCAGGCTGACCTCTCGGCCCAGCCCTGGGGGTAGACGGACCACGTGTGGGCCAGGCCAGACCTCGTTTTCTTGGAGCTCTGGAGGAGCAGTTGGAAAAACACTTCTCGGGAGCTCTGGCTTGTCTGTGTAGCTGGAAGGAAGGATGGTGTTCACTATGGCTACCTTTTATTGTGGTGGGGGAGGGTTAGTGAGCATCTGCTGTTCACGGCAACATTCAAAGACACCTGAACACCTGAGATGGCCCATGTGACATGCCCCACTTCTGATCAGCATCATGGATGACATTTATTGCTTGCACACTGATGCCTAGAATGATACTGAGTGTATCACAGGCATTGTCTCATTGAACACTCAGGACACCACTCTCCCCATTTTATGGATGAGGACATGGGGTCACAGTGAGACAGTGAGGACCAGCCACTTGCCCACACCTGGGTGAAACAGTGAGGTTGACATTTAAGCTACCTGGGCTGACTCTGAGAGCCTCATTCTATTTTTTTTTTAATTGTGGCTGAATATATATACCATAAAATTCGCTATTTTTAGGTATATAATTCAGTGGCATTATGTGCATTCCCATTGTTGTATAACCATCACCACCATCCATTTCCAGAACTTTTCCATCTCCCCAAATTGAAACTCTATACCCATTAAACGCTGATTCCTCATTCCCTCCTCCCCTCAGCTCCTGGAAACCACTGTTCTACTTTCTGTCTGTATGAATTTGACCACATTGCATACTTTGTATGAGTGGAATCCTACAGTATTTGTTCTTTTGCGACTATAGCATAATGTCCTCACGGTTCATCCATGATGTAACATGTATCAGAATTTTCTTCCTTTTTGAGGCTGAATAATATTCTATTGTATAGATACACCACATCTGTTCAATCATCCGTTGATGGACATGTCAGTTGTTTCCACATCCATTGGTGATTGTGAATAATGCTGTTATGAACACTGGTGTACAAATAGCTGTTCAAGTCCCTGCTTGCCACTCTTTTGAGTAAACACCTAGAAGTGTAATTATTGGGTCAAATGGTAATTCTATTTTTAAGTTTTTTAATTTTTTTTAAAATTTTTTATTTTTAGAGACAGGGTTTCACTGTACCAGGCCGGAGTGCAGTGGTATCATCATAGCTCACTATAATCTCGAATTCCTGGACTCATGTGATCCTCCTGCCTCAGCCTCCCCAGTAGCCGGGACTGCAGTTGTGCACCACCAGGCCTGGCTAATTTTAAATTTTTAAAAAATTTTTAAATGATGTTTTGTAGAGATGGGGTCTTGCTCTTGTTTAAGTTTTTGAGGAACCTCCATGCTGGTTCTTCAGTGACTGTGGCATTTTTCATTCCCACCAGCAGTGTGCAAGGACATGCCCCCCTCTAAAGGACGGTGCTGCACTGCCTCTCTGAGTGGCCTTCACTGGTCCTTCAGCTGAGGAGAAGCAAAGTCTGAAAAGCCATCATTCATCAAGGGGACTCACGTCCTGCTAAGAATAACGTCCTTATGCAATATCTGCACCCAGCCTCACAGGTGTAGGAGGCAGGCCATTTAGCACTGTTATCCCTGTTTTACAGGGAAAGATGGTGAGGCAGAGGAACGATGCCTGTGGCTCAAGGTTATTACTCTTTCCATTGTACGATCTGGGACAGTGGTGGTCCCCAGTGAGCATCTTGCGGACCCCCTACTGGAGACCGTGGGTAATGCACCTACTGCCCCAGAGGCGGAGCTGAGCTGAGACCACACCCCCAGGAAGCTCCCAGCCAATGACTGCACGCGTAGGGGCACTAAGGAGGGCCCATTGCTGGGAGACCCAGGGCTCTTAGGATGGCTGCTCTGGGTGTGAGGACTCCCCATCATCATTGTTCTTGTGCCAAAGACGCGGCTACCCAACCTTCTCTCCCCCTCTCCCCTTCACTCAGGGTCTGATGACCCTCCCAACCTGCTCAGGCCCCTCCCTACTTTCCTTATAGGCATCGCCTCTAATATTAAAATCCCTGAATGTTTGAGCCTGGCCTGGTCTGCTTCTTAGAGCATTCAGGCTCATGCATGGACCTCATGGAAGTACAATTACTTCTTTATAAAGGGGAGGAAACTGAGGTCCGAGGACAGAAAGATTGCCCAAGGTCAGTGGGCGAAACAGTTAGCAAAGCTGGAATCCTGGTCTCCTGGCTCTCTCAGATAAAGTCCAGAGCTCTAGCTGGCATCAGGCTGGGAAGGAGTTTCAGGATGATAGAGAAGTCAGAGGGGAAACCGGAGGCATGGCTGGGAGACAATCTGGGAGAAATGCATTCCAGATCGAAGGAGGAGCCAGTGCAGAGTCCCAGGGCAGGAGTAAGCCCGCAACGCTTGAGAGAAGTAGGGTGGCCAGCGTGGCGAACGGGGGATGCAGGTGGGGAGGACAGGCTGCCTCCCTAGGGCTGGGCAGGAGTTTGGATTCTGTTCTAAATGGCGTGGGGCGCCATTTGAATGTCTTAAGCCGAGGGGTGTTCTGATCAGTCATACATTTTGAAGCCACTCTGCTTGTCATGGGCAGAATGCACAGAAAGGACGCCGCCCCTGCTGTGGGGCTAGTTAAGGAAGCTGGGTTATTGTCAGGAGGCCGCTGCAGGTGTCCAGGTGAGAGAGGAGGCTTTGGCTTTGGGGAGAGGGAGGTGAGATGGCCAAACAAGCACAATGAATGCTGAGAATTTCACTGTGCGGGACTCGGTGATTGATCCAGTGATAGGAGGGGGAGGAAAAACGAAGAATTTGGGTGTCCTGGGTTTCTCAGCTGCTTGTGTATTCACCCAAGAAGCAGTCATGGAGACCGTACAGTTGCCGAAAGTGTGTGGCATACTGACATAGAAAGGGCTCCTCTGTTCAAAAGTTATGTAATTTGACATAGAAACTAGGAAAGGCTCACAATTTACTAAAGTGGGCAAAGCAGAAGGTACAAGTTCCAGTTAGTGAGTTTTACCAAAATGTCCTGAAAACTGGTGATTTTTTTAAAAAGCTATTTCTGTGCTTGTAGTTCAAATTGAACCCAAGATTGAGCGTATGCTTGCTGTGTGACCTTAGACAAGTCATTGCACCTCTCTGAGCCACAATTTTCTCATCTGCAATTGGAGGCAATAACATCTTCTTTGTGGAAGATTAAGATGTGTGCCCTAGGATGGAACACGTATCTAGGCAGTTAAAATATATATTATATATGTATTTATATGTTTATAATATTTGTATATTATTTATGAAGTATATAAATGTATTTTAGAAAAAAATATAACCAGCTTTGTGATTTCACAGATGTTATTGCTCAAAGTGAGGCTAAGGAAAAAAATATTGCTAATATTTCAGGTAATGCATGGATACCGTGAAATGGGGACGGTGGATCCGTGGTCACTTTAGGCCGGGGAAGCACCCAGGTGGTGGGTGCAAACGTGTTCAGCAACTTCTAGTGCTCACTGGGTGCTACAGAAATGCTGGCTGAAGGGATGTCTTGGGAGAGAGTGTCAACTGTCTCCTGCAGTGTCTCTGCTCTCAGTCCCCTCCCCTCCCTCCTGCCTTTACAAGTTTGTAAAGACTATTCTGCCCCCATCAGGGTCTGGGCAGGTCCCTGAAGAAGATTAAACGAGATGAATATTTCATGGCCCTTGACTGACAACTGCCGAGGACCTGTTGTGGGTCTGGCGCCCACATGTAGTTAAGGAGGGGGGGCAGACGGAGAGGAGGGGGAGGAAAAGCCCATAGACTGAGCCATTGATCCGCTGGGTCCAATCTGCGCTGATGAAACGCTCTGCTCCCAGCTCCCAAGCCAGAGGCAGCAAGTAATGGGCTTTAAGAGGCACAGGGCTGGTGGTGGCCGGGCCACCCAGCCCCTTGGGGCCCACAGAGGCACCACCAGGCCCCCAAAGACCCATTTCTCTGTCTCCAGCTGTGGCCCCTCTGTCCTTGTGGTGCCAGCCCAGTCCTTTTAACAAGCTGAACTCAGTGTTTCCGACACCTCCGACTCATTACCCCATTAAGGCCTGACGCCAAGCTCCCTCCACCAGGGGACCCGGATGACAGGGTGGCAAGGCGCCTGTCGGCCTGGGGACTCTGAGGAGGTGGGGGGCAGAGACCCCAGGTAGCCTCGGAGTGATCCCATGGAGACAGCTGTGTCACCATGGAATGCTCCCTTCCATCTGCTGCTCGGACGCCGAGACTGGGGATGGAAAGAGTCCCACTGGCGAGGCTGAAATGCAGATTTATTGCCTGTCTTGCCCCAGCTGTTCCTACATTCAAAGCTGCCCAGGCCACTTAACCCCACTTCTCAACAAAGGTGATTTGTACAGAGAATGCCTTCCAGTATCTCACTCTAGCAGAGACAAAAAGAATTTGCTTGAAGCTCCAGGTTTAAAATTATTCAACAACCATAAGAAGCAAGCAGAGGCACTGTCGTTTTGACCATTAAGAGTGTGGCCTAATGTATTCGTTTCCATGGCTGCTGTTAACAATTTACCACAAACTCAGTGGCTTAAAAAACAGTATGCACTGATTGGAGGACAAGTTCAAAATGGGTTTTGCAGGACTAAAATCATGGTGTCAGCAGGGCTACGTTTCTTCCGGAAGCTCTAGGGGACAATGTGTTTTTTGCCTTTGCCAGTTGCCAGAAGCTTTGCTCTGCGGCTCCTTCCGTCGTCAAGATGTGTAGCATCTTCTAATCTCTCTCTAACTCTGCTTTCCTCAGCATACCTCTTTCTCTGGTTCTTTTAAACACTCTTGCGATTATATTGGGAGAGTCCAGGGTCATCTCCCCATCTCAAGACCCTTCACTTAATCACATCTGCGAAGTCTCTTTGTGGTATACCTAACAGATTCGCAGGGTACCGGGATCAGGGTGCAGACATGCTTGGAGGGCCGTGATCTGGCCTGTCACACGTGGTCTTGGACAACCGTGCTGGCTACCGTTGCTAACTCTGCGACCTTGAGTAAGAATGTCATCTCTCTGAGGTTCACCTCTGCAAACCGAGGACTGTAAAAGAAGGCCTCTTGGGCCACTGGCAGATGAAACAGTACAAATGAAGGGTCTGGCATTTCCAAGTGACTTGACAATGTATATTTACTATTTGATGGGCATTGGTGATCTAAGCTGATCAAGGTAGCCATTCCCTGCCCTGGAGTGGAGTTGCTGGTTTAGGGTCTAAATGAGCTTTCTAATTTTTAAATTTTTGCCATGTAAGCTTTTGTGTAAAAAAGTTCAGTTGAGTTTATGGGCATTGCTCAGGCTGAAGAGTGGATAGGGCACCTGTTGGCCTGGCACTGGTCCCGTTCCCCCCATGTCCTCACCAAGTACCCAATCCGAAACCATGGGTCTAGAATTTTCTGAGGCTTAGCTTTCTCATGTGTAAAATAGGTCTCATATAGCCTCCCTTGCAGTGTAGCTTGGAGAACTGGAAACAAACAAACATGCAGAGTGCCTTGCATACAGTAAGTGCATAATGCCCAGGCATGCACGCCATGGGTGTCTTTTTCGAGGATTCTGTCTTTCTGTTCTAATCCCGACTTGCCTCTTGTGAGTTTTTCTTAAGGAATGAACAGGTGGGCTGTGGATACCATGGACTGAGCACACATTTGGGTCCTCTTTCCTCTCAAATTCCAGCAGGGCTTGTTTTAAAGTCCCTTCAAGCCTGACTTCTCCAGAAGCCACCCTGGCTTTGTGTCATGGCGCCATGAATGCCAAACCTCCACATCCATGAACCAGAGCAAAGAAAAAGACAGGTCTGGAGAGAAAAGTACTTGTCTTGCTTGAGGAGTAGGTTGTGGGTTCAGCAGTAAGAAGAGACAGTTTTTTCCTGCCCTGAAGGGGGGACATGAATGAAAATGGGCACCATGGTCTTCTACCGTCCCCACCTCAAAGAGGTCCTTGGGTCCGCCCCACCCTCTACTGTGTGTCCCTGGATGTGTGTCTTTGGGCAACTCTCACATCCCCTTTCTGAGCTTCAGTTTCCTGGTTGTAACAGGTGGAGAAGATTCCCTGGGACAGTGAAGGTAAGGGCTTAGCTTAGGGTCTGGCCTCTGTGGACTATGTTCAGTAATTATCAGCAATTACACTTCATTATTAGTCAGCAATTGCTTTTATTATTATTAGCCATCAAACAGAGGGAGCACAAAAAGTAAAAATGACTCTAAACAGTGCTCAGTGCTAGGGAAATACCCGGGTTTCTTTTCAATGATGTGTTGTATGTAGAGAGCAAACACAGCTTGAATCCTGCATTGCACAGTGAAGAGAGAACTCCCATCTTTTCCGTCTCTGATGCTCCCAGAATCTCCTGGATCCTCAGGTTGGAGACTTTTTCTTAAGAAGGCACAAGAGGAGAGAGCAGAGTCCAGCCCCAGCCCTGCCCTTCTTGCAGGATCATCTGTCTTGGGCTTCTCTGTGCTGTTGATGGGAGCCAGTGACAATTGGAGTGTACTTGTCCTCTGGCCTTAAGCTCTTACCTGTGCCCAGGTGACTCTTGACCTCAGTGGGTACTCCCTGGCATTACAAAATAATGAAGAAGGAAAAGAGAAAGAAAAGAAGAAAATATAGAATCGGAACAGCCTGTAAGTTATTGGATAACATCACCTATTTAATGCCAATTAGTGTTTTTAACAACCAATTGCTGTGCCATTAACTCGCAATAGCAATCTTGGGGACATGCCAGCGCACTCTAGCAGACTAGCCTGGACGGCCAGTTGGTGCTGGGTGTGCAAAATGGACTCAGATTGCAGACTGATTGCAAGTTGGCATTGCTTGAGTATGGTACAGGCGGCTGGGGGGTGGGGGGAGCGGTGCCCAAGGAGCATGGCATTTCACTAAGTGGATATTTATAGCAGGGCTCTTGGAATAAATGATCCACAGAGAGGGCAGGAGGGGTGAGGTTGCTGGAAGTTAGCCAAACCTTGGGTGCTGCATCCTGCCAAGCTGAAATATTAGTGGCTTGATTGACCCTGGGATCTTGGCTGCCCCCAGTGGTGGGGAAGATGGTGGGAGCCTGTTGGGGTAGGAGGTGGGGCAATTTCACTTCTCTGCTCTTGTACTCCTAAATGTGCACCTTGAATCAATTATTTACAATATGTGGCCTTTCATCTTCTTGATGTTAAAATGTCATGATGGGCCAATAGATAGTACGCATCATGAGCAGAGTTTCTATGTCTTTGTATTCCCCTGCTGTGGTGGCCACTCTCCAAGACGTTCCTCAACGATCCCAACTCCTGACATCCAGGCCCTCATGTGGTCCCCTCCCACGCAGAACAGGGCTGACCTGGGTTGCCAATAGGATATAATGGAAATGATGTTGGTGCTGAGTCACAAAAGACTTAAAAGTCATAAAAGAGAGGGCAAGGACTTCCACCTTACCCTCTCTTGGATCACTTGCTATGGTTTGGGCAGGGTTTCTTTGTCCCCACCAGATCCCATGTTGAAAAATTTGATGCCCAGTGCAGCCATGTTGAAAGGTGAGACCTGGTGGGAGGTATTTGGGTCGTGGGCTGGATCCCTCGTGAAAGGCCTTGTGCTGCCCTCACAGTAGTGAGTGAGTCTCGCTCTGGTGAGACTGGATTCATTCTCTTGGGAATGGATTAGTTTCTGTGTTGGAGGGTGGCCACCACAGCTGGACAGAGACACAGAAACCATGTTCATGATGTCTACCATCTATTGGACCATCATGGCGTTTTAACATTAAGGAGATGAAGGGCCACAGACAGTAGTGGTTGCCTCTTTGCACATGCCCACTTCCCCTTTGAACCTTTCTGCCATGTTTTGATGCAGCACAAAACCCCAAAGCCAAGCAGATGGTGGCGCCTTGCTTCTTATACAGCCTGCAGAACCGCGAACTACATAAACCTCTTTTCTTTATAAATTACCCAGCCCCAGGTATTCCTCTATAGCAACACTAAATGGACTAAGACACTTGGTCTGGGGAACTCCGTGGGTCTATTGTGAGGACACTCAAGCAGGCCTGTGGAGAGGTCCACTTGTGAGGAACCGAGGCCTCCTGCCATCGGCCATCATCAACTTGCCAGCCATGGAAGTGTGTCACCTCGGAAGCCAATCCCCCAGCCCCAGTCAAACCTTCAGATGACTGTAGCCCCAGCTGACATTTTGACGGTCACCTCATGACGGGTCCTGAGCCAGAACTGCTCAGCTAAGCCATTCCTGAGTTCCTGGTCCACAGAGATGGCGTGAGATACAAAATGGCTATTGTTTAAGCCATTAAACCTTGGGAATATCTGTCATGCAGTGTTAGGTAACTAACTCACCAACATATCATCAGCTCCTCGCCCAGTATCTGGCATGGGGTGGGCATGTCATAAATAGCTGTCTGTGAGTGACTATGTGGTATGACTTCATGTGGTTGCTTTGTGGGTTAAATGAGATAATTCATGGACGTCTTCAGAGTAGTGCCTGGTGCAAAACAAGAGCTCAGAGAATCACTACCATTGGCATCATCGTCATCTTCATTGCTACCATTGTCCACGTTGGTTTGGGCTGGAGGTGGGCAGAGTCTTTCATATGGGACTCTTGGAGGGTTCAACAACGTCTGGAGAGGAAAAGTAAAGGGAGAAGCAGGAAATGGGGGGGGGGTGCGGATTGAGGAAAAGAGAGAAAGATTGATAAAGAAGAGAGGAAACAAAAACAGGAGCAGTGCCTACAGGTGGCCCATAGAGTCAAGAAACCCGGATCTAGGCCCTTACCTTGCGCTAAGCACTGTGAGTCGGGGAGAAAGCCCTGTTGATTCTCCGGGCTTCAGTTTCATCACTGTTAAATGAAGTTCATATCCCCTACCCAACCTCCTAGGGCAGTGAACTAGAAAGAAGAATTAGGAGGGGTGGGTTCTGGTTCTGACTTTGCCATTGCTTGGCTTCAGCAAGTTCCATCATCCTCTGAACCTGTTAAGCACATTGTGAAGTAAGGAGTTTGGACTAGATAAGGAAGGAGGGTCCCTCCAACTCTACGTTCTGATTTTGGCACATGGCATTTCTGTGGGGAGCTGAAGAGGAGATTTGGCATGGACAGGGGGTGGTTAGAGTGGCTACTGGGAGAAGGAGGTCTCAGTACAATGCCTGGGTGCCCTTCAGGGTTTGAAATCCCTGCTAGTGCTCTGAGACCCCCACGTAGGAAGCCAGGCAGAGGAGACATACTTGCTGGAAACATTTTCTTGGCCACGCTGGTTGTACATTCAGTTCCAGTTCATTGGTTCCTGCTTCCTAGTGGTTGTTAAAAGATTTGCTTATCACTTATTGTCCAGAAGGGAAAGTTTAGTGGAGATTTTCTCTTCCTCTGGCCCCGTTTCTCTCTGGCTTCTCCATCCGTTGCTGACATAGCCAGCTCTACACATTTAGAATTTATCAGCTCAGTACATTGTTGCCGAATGGCTGAGGTGTGCGAGACCCTGGGAATTTAATGGCGGCCAGGGTAGATACAACCGGTGCTCGCGGGGAAAGGGCTCTTTCACCGGAATAATGGGGGAAGCGATGGTGAACTGACCAAATCCACCGCCGTCTGCTCTACCTGAAACCACCAGGTTTAATACTCTAGTAATAACGCTTGGCCAAGACTCCTGATCATTTGGTCGGGTTAGAATCCCATTGTCATGTCTGGAGGGTGTGTATTCATTTTCTGTGTAAGACAGATGTTCTAAAAAGGAAAATTATTTCTTAACCTGGGTAATGGGTTTATGGGTGCTCCTCAGACTATAATGTACATACCATTTATCTAGGAGTGTTGTTAAAATATATGTTCTGGTTCATCAGCTCTGGGGTGGGGGCCTGAGATTCTGCATTTCTAGGAAGCTCCCAGGCAGTGCTGATATAGCCCATCCACCGACCATGCTTTGTGTAGCCAGGCTTTATATTAATCTAACTTTCACACAAGGGAGGGGGAAGAGGAGGAAATACAACTGTTTTAATAGAATCAAGTCAATAAACAACCTCAGACTTGACAAAAGTTCAGAGATCATTCTTCTCTCTAGCATCTCTGCTCCAGGTTTGGATGGGCAAGAGGCACTTTCTCTGTGTCTGCCTTGACTGTGCCAGGACCTCCACCCCTCCCGTGGGCATCGGATTTGTTGAATCTGGATGGATTTGAGAGTGGGGCTGTAAAGTGGCAATCAGAGGACCCTAAGAAAGAGTTAAACCCTCTGGGAAGCAGAGTCCGACAGCCCAGGCAAATGCAGAAGGGGTTGACCTGGCTCCAAGGGTTAATACTATTTTGTTTTCCAGGACTATTTGTTATATCAGGTTAGCGCAGGCAGAAGGTCGTGGGGGTCGGCGGCCCCCCTCGCCGCCCCACTCTTCTCTCCCCTTCCCCCTGTCTCCTCCATTTGCAGCCTCGCCGCCTCCTTTAATCGGATGACCCCAGACACCGAGCTTTCCCTGGGATGTTCTTCCCAGCGCCTTCAGACGCGTTGTAGCCGACGCCAGCCGTCTCTCTCACCCCGGCCCTCAGAGGCAGGCGTGCAAGCTAAAAGGCACTTTGTGCGAGGAGGAACCGTCCATTGCAATTTGTGCTGCGGTTTCTCTGGCCAGGAGCAGATCGAGAAAAGGGTCCTTTGTCTTCCTTTGCCTTTTCCTGCCTTCTTCATCTTCCTGTTATTTCTCTTTGCGTAAAATTGTTTCCTCTCCCTTCCTTCTTCCAGTCCTCGTTTTTTTTTTTCCTTTTTATCTCCCTTCTTTGGATGTGTGCATATAGTCTTTCCTTTTTTCTTCCTGCTCATGGGAGGGATGGGAGGACTTGGCACAGTCAAGGCAGACACAGAGAAACTGTCTCTTGCCCATCCAAACCCGGAGCAGAGATGCTAGAGAGAAGAATGATCTCTGAATTTTCGTCAAGTCTGAGATCATATCTACATATGTCCTTTTCTTCTTTTTCTTCTCCTTTTCTTCTTTTATTTATTTAAAAATTCCATTTCATGAAGTTAGCAGTAAAAAGGATAGATCTTCAAGTCAGCTTGATTAGGGTTCAAATCCCAGTTCCATCCTTGGACAAATGAGAGTAGAACTCTGGGAGAGTTCTTTAACTACTCTGAGCCTGTTTCTTTATTACAAAATGACATTGAAAATCCCCATCTTAGGAGCTCGCTGTCAGGAGTTAGCGAGAAAGCATGTGTAAAGTACAGGGTCTAGTATACAGTGGGTGCCCAATAAATGTTAGCCTTTCCATGTTCTTAAGCCTTTTCTCTTCTCTTTTCTCTCTTCTGTTCCTTATCTTCCTTTAGCCATGTTTCTTTTAATAACTTCCTTTTACATTTCTGGAAGATTCTCTATAGGTGGAAAACCCCTATGCAGAAGGCATGGCGGTGCCATGACAAGGACCTGGGCCTGCCATTTAATATTTGTGTGACCTTGGGCAAGTTGCTGAAATTCTTCAAACCTTTCTCTCCTCTTCTGCAAAATAGGGATAAGATTTCTGCCGTTCTGGGGCAGTGGTAATGATTAAATGAGATAATGAGGGGTAGCACCTGTCACAGAGCCTGGTGGCTGTTACTTAGTCTCTCTCCTGTCACTCATTCCCTCTCAGCCAGGCCTTATATCCACTGCAGCACAGGGTACTATCAGCGCTCGTGTGAGTGCTAGCTCTTCTAAGCTATTTATTCATCCATCCATCCATCGTGTCCGTTTATCTACCCACCTATTCTCCCATCCACCCACCTATTCATTCACCCCGTCTGTCCATCTGTTCATCCATTATCATTGTCACCCCCCCACTTATACCTCTGTCTACTCACCTTTGCACTTGCCCTCCCTCTAATTTTCTTGGTCACCGTCCATCCCATGCCATGCCATCCCATGCCATCCCTCCACTCATCTCACCCATATCTGTTCTGTTCATCCTCCTGTTCACCCACCCACTCACCCACCCATCCATCCATCCATCCATCAACCCATCCATTTGTCATTCATCCACCCATCAATCCATTCATTTATTCAGCATGGTCGCATAATAAACAAGATTGGTTTAAACCACACCTTACCATACAATTCTACCTGACAGTCCTAGAAATAGAAGGAAAAAATAACAACAGCAACAACAGCAACATGATTTTGGAGCCCTGTGTCCTTCCATCCAGTCTCCTCACAGAGCAGATGAGGAGAAGGGGAAGGGGCTTCACTCCTGAGCACAGGACACTTGCAATTGGGTAGCTTAATAGCATTGAAACTGGTTTCCCCTGAATCTAAGGAGTCTGTGTTGTGCCAAGGGGGTTACCGATGGAGGGGCCACTACTTCACATAGAGCAGCCCCCTACCTTGTCTTCCTTTTTTATTGATCTGCGTTTAAGATTTAATTTGGAAAAAAGGCATTCAGCTATTGGCAAATTATCTAAAGCATTGGTATAGTTACACATTTTAGATACTAAAGAAAAGTTCAGAAAGAGCTATCTTTTACCTTGTCAACCATAGAGTAAAGAGATAATCTCTCACTCATGTAGATTTTTTGGAGTTCTTATCATAAGCCAGGCAGTGGGTTGACAATTATGTGAGTGATCTCATTTAATCCAACAACTTGGTGGGGTTGGTATTCTTATTATCTCCATTTTTCAGATGGGGAAGGGGAGGCTAAGTGACATCAAGGTACTTACCCAAGGTCATGCAGCAATTAGGGCAGTGGAGTTGGGCTTTGAACCTGGGAATTGTCACCAAAATGCACCCTGCCTGCAGTGGGGGGCTAGTGGCCAAAGGGGTACTGAAGAAGAAATACCAACAGGGTTTGTATTCTTGTTTCTCCCTTGGTTCTTTATTTCCTCTTTCAGATTTCACAGTAAGCACCAGAGAGGATGATGAGTCTCAAACATCTGACAATCTAAAATGACACGTTCTTGGATTTAGAAAGGACTAAGGCTGGTGCTTTCCAAACTGGGTTCCTTAGGACCCAAGGGTCCCCTCAGATTCTTAAGAAGTTTGCACTGGACATGATCAGAGGTCACCATGTCAACTTGGATCTGGCTTCATGTCTAGGGCTGACCAGTTACTATTTATATGACTTTGAGAATACAACTTTCCTTCTCAATCAGCTTCCTCATCAGTAAAAGGGAGACAGAAATGATACTTACATTATGGGGTTACTCTGAGAGTTAAATGAGAAAATGCATCTAGAATGTTACATAGAGTTCCTGGCATATAGTGACTGCTCGAAAATGTTAGCTATCATCATCATCGTCATCATCTTGCCATTATCATCATTTGTGGCTCCATGTAAGTAAGCGTTTGCATGACCAAATAGCACTAAAGCTAAAGAAATCATCTGAAAACAAAAGAGCTAAGCCAACCTGTAAAAGACTCCTACAGCATATACTGTAGGACTACAGGATGTGATCGGCAACCCTTCCCAGACAATGACTGTTGTTCCATTATTTGTTTATAGGTCTTAAAATGACGTACAAGATTCCCTGTGATGCTAACTGATATTACTGCAATAGACTTAGGAAATTCAGAGCTAAAAGTTGGAACTGGGTTAGAGTCTTGCTGTCTGTTCTTGTAAAGACGACGTTGAATCAGAAAATGTGAGTTTTCATCCTCACTCCCCTGATTGAGAAGAGTGTGTGTATGCAAGAGAGAGAGAGAAACTTGGACTAGCTCTCAAACCTCTCTGAAGATCATCCGCTCGCCTATAAAATGAGGCAAATACTTCTAAGTATGGCTCCAACACAGGGCCTTTAGAGAGAACAAAATTAGAACAGGCAACATCTGCCAAAGGCATTCTATATCCCAGGACCGCTGCTTTCACACACATTCTCTCTCTGTACTCTTCGCCACACCTCCATGAAACAGATGTTATTACCCCAAGTCTCATGATGAGGAAACTGAGGCTCACACAGGCGCAGTAGCTTGCCAAAGGACAGGCAGTTGGAAAATTATTATTCATTTCTTCATTCACCAACGATTTATTTAGTACCAAACTCTGGAGTTCACATCCCTGTGTATTTGAACTTAGGTCCTCAATCAAGCTTGTATAGAAACCAAAACACTAGTTTGAGATGAGAATGGGCTTTCACAGTTGCAGCTGTCTTGTTAGATTATCATTAGTAGTAGTGGTAGGAGTAATAGTAGTAGTATTTATGTTAAGGATAGAGTGAAGATCTCTTTGGGTTTGTTTTCAGGATTAAATTATACCACTATTGCTGCTATAAATAACCACTTCTATTTATCGACCACTAACTAGGTATAAGTTATTGATCTAAGAGCTTTGCATGATCATTTCACTTCTATCGTGAGCACAAGACACCATATTATCTTCAATTCATAGATGAAGAACTTGAGGCAGTTAACAATTATTTTTGGAGCACCTACTGTGTGCTATCTGCTGTTCTAGGCACTGTGGTAACATAGACAGAGCCACTGTCCTCAAGGAGTTATGTGCCGTTTGGTGGCTGAATGGAAACAGATTAGGAACACATAAACAAATGAGGTAATTTCTTGCACTGGTAAGTGCCAAAGAAGAAGAAATAGGGTAATAGATAGAGGATGACTGCTTAAAGAGGTCAGCGAGGGAGGGGGGTGTCTCTGTGGAGGTAATATTTGGGTCAAATTTGAGTAATGAGAAAGAGGTAATTGGAGACAAAAGCATTCTAAGGAGAAGCTGCATGTGCAAAGGTCCTGGGGCAGGCACAGGATGGATAGAGAGATGTGGATTAAGGGATTTATGTCCCACAAGCTGTTCTCTGCATTTGGAGCTGGGGCTGTTCCCGCCATCAACATCCTAAACCATCCTATTCTACTGCCTTCCTGGATACTTCACCAGCTGAAGGTTGAAATTAAACTATGATCTTGCTGGGTATTTTCAGGGAGAATTGTCCAGAGCTGTCATATCCCAGGAAGCAAGCACAACCCTGAGAATACTTGTCCCAAGAGAAAGCTGCAATACTAGTCCTTAGATGTCCATAGCCCTTGGTCAGCCAAATGGTAAAAGTCTAACCAGAGGCTTACGATCATGTCCACTGTAAAGCAGGTGAGGTTCTCCCACTCAGGGTAGCTATTACATGTCATGCTTGTTCTAAGAAGTATAAATACGAGCTGTGCATCTGCCATGCTCATGGTTGGGGAGGAGGGGCTCTGGGTTGGTATCAGTCAGTCCTTCTCAAACTTCAGTGTGCACCCAAATCTCCTGGGGGACCACATGAAAATACAGATTCCCTTCAGTAGGGCTGGGGCAGGATGTGAGATTCTGCAGTTCCAAGAAGGTCCCAGGCAAGCGAAGCCTGCTGCTCCACGGAGCATACTTTGAGTAGCAAGACTATACAGTGCTGAGTATTCCAGAACAAAGAAAGGAGATTACAGAGCAGTAATTGTAATAGCCACTGCTGATGGAATATTTATTACTCACCAGATGGCCTTTCGTTTTGCACTCACAACCCCAATATGGGTCAGGCATTGTCATTATCCCTGTTTTACAAGTCAGCAAACTGAGGCACTAAGAGGTTAAGTGTCTTGTCCAATGTTGCCAAATGGACGAGAGGTAGGGACCCAGGCTGTTTACTTTCAAAGTATACCTCGCACCTGTGTCTCTTCTTCCCCTCACTTCCCACCTGGAAGACGAAGTTTGGAAGCGGGTCAGAAGCTGCTCTCCAAAACTGGTTGGATTTCACAATTGGATTAATAGACTCCGTGCTGTCTCATTTTAAGTAGGCACACACCCGGAATTTTTAGGCTCACCTGTCAGGTGGGAATGTTTTGGGGCATTAGTTGCCAAGACTAAGGTTCTATCCCTTATAAGGAAGCACCTAGTGTTGTCTTTTGGAGGGATTTTGGGTGTCAAATGGGTCCCATTTGCTGTCCGTGTCTTTTAGGAATCTTGACACGCTCAGCTATCCCCATTCTCCGAAGACCTCAACACCCTGTGGTGTGGACGGATGAGAGGAAATGTTTTGGGGGTAACATGACTTGATAGGTTCTGTGTTAGGGCCCTGCCATCATGAAACACACAGGTCAGTAAGAAGAGCCAGTTAATTAAATAAGGGGTGATGGGCTAAGAACAAGTTCCTCAGGGCACATACCAGCGACCCCGAACCTGGACCCGAGTTGGGGGTTGTCAGGAGGACTTCATGGCTGAAGCAGTGTGCTCCCTGCACAGGACTTAAGGAAGCTTGACCTTGGGACTTACCCTCCCTGCTCAGTTCCTTCAGCCGCAGCCCGGTCCAGGGATTCTCCAGCACTTGCAGAGACATCTTTCCCACTTGCTCAAA
>RJWJ010004208.1:52460-78195 GCA_004363605.1 Indri indri
CGCTTAGAAAACACTTTAAAAAAAAAAAAAAAAAGGGAAGAAGAGTCATCAGAGGTAGGAGCCAGGGCAGCTCCGGTGGGGGGATGTCAGGGAGCGGAGCCAGGAGCTGGCCTGGGGAGGGAACAGATCAATGCACCGAGGAATGGAAGGCATCTAATACCCTATTATTGACGAGGCCAAAGCACTTTGAGGCGTGTTTCCACCGTGAGCAATTAGTCTGCCAGACCGCAGGAGTTAAGCTAACACGGGTAGCCCCCCCGCACCTTCCAGTTGGATGACACTTTCATTTGGTAGCAAGCCCCCGCAGCAGTGGCGCCAGCCTGCAGCCCTAATGGGGCCCCATCCGCGGAAGGCCAAATGCTCCAGCCTCCCAGAAGGCCCCCCTCGCCCCCCGCCCGGCCCAGCCCGGCCCCCTCCCCAGCAGCCCCCACCCCACGCCGGTAACAGAATCCAGTCGACACAGAGTCTGTCTGCGCGCCTGCGAGCTGCCTAAATTGATTGTAATGGTTTTATCACGCGCAGAGAGCGCTGGCTGTTTTCTCGCCTCCGCTGTCGGCTTTCATAAACGCGGGGGCAGGAGGAAGTGACTCCTCTTCGGGAGCACTGGATCGGATGAAAGGCAACTTTTGTTTTGCTGGCAAGAAGCTCTCAGCCTCCGCCGCCGCCTGTCTCCAGCCCTGTCCAGGCTGTTGTTTCCCTCTTGGCCTCACCCGCACTGGCCGTGCCCACGAGAGAGGCTCGGACAGCCCCCACCCCACGCACACCCACCCCCTACAAACAGCACGGGGAGGGGGCGGGGGGCTTGTTCCGGGTTCATCTCTGATGAGCGTTTGGGGAAGAGAGTTCCAGGGAGGACTTGGATACAGGGAAGAGTTAATGAGGGTGACGATAATTACAATAATAATGAAGACGATGCCGATAGCTGGATAGCATTTCTGAGTGCTTACCTGGAGCTGGTCACCGTGTTTAGGCACGTTAGAGGTACCTGAATGCTCACAGTAACTCTACAAGGCGGACATTATTCCCCCCATTTTACAGATAGGGAAACTGAGGCATGGAGAGGTGACGTTATCGAGTGGACAGTGGGAATTGGAGCCCAGCCCTGCTGATTGCTGATCAGATCATCCTCTATGGACCCTAGCACTGAGTATTCCCTAAGTATTGAGGAAATTGGGACCTTTGGACAATTCAGGCTTTAAAATGAAACCAAAGTCAAACACTCCAGGGTCCAAGCCCCACCTAAATACTTGCCAAGCTCTTTCTCATCCTCTTGTCTCTAATCTCTCTGTTCCCTCAGCCTTGAATTCCCAACTCCACCCCAGGTGTGCCTGTGAGAATGCCTAGAAAGTCTTTCTTAACCCCTTCAAGCAAGCCTCTCATGGTGTCTTCCTGTCCCTTGCGTACTTTCTAGACTTCCACCATAGCCTTGGCAGCACTTCTTTCCACTGTACGTCCTTATTCTCTGTCTTCTTGTTAATGTTAATTCAGCGCGTATTTATTCATCTCTTACAATGTGCCAGTCTCCATATTAGACTGAAAGCCCGTTGGGACATGTCTTACTCATCTTCACACCCACAGTGCCTGGCATATAGTAGGGTCTCGGTAAATGTCAGTTGCCTGAAAGATGAACAAGCTCTTGGGCCAGCCCTCTGTTTTTGCAAATAAAGTTTTGTTGGAACACAGCCATACTTATTCATGTATGCATCCTAATGGCTGCTTTCCTGCTACGGTGGCAGATTTGAGCAGCTGTGGCAGGGAACGCATGTCCTGCAAGCCTTACGATTTACTACCCTAGCTCTTTCCTAAAAAGTCGGCTGACTACCGACCAAGAGGATGATCAGATAATCTTCCGAATTTTCCATTTTGTTTTCTGTATGTAGCTAGCATATAATTGTTGAGTAGCCACCTGTGCAGTTTCTGGTAAATTGATTGGATAAATGGCTTTAATTTTCATGCCTCTGCATGTTCGGACCCTTTGATGGTGCCCTCCATGCTGTTTGTGGCTCAACCTTGTGACCTTTTTTGGACAATGGGGTAGTATCAAACTCAATGCAGATAGAGACTGCAAAAGTGACATTTTTGGTTTTGCTAGTCACCACTGTGATAACACCCCCTCCTGAAAGGGTGTGAGTCATCCTACCTGAGAACATTCTAAACCAGGCAGCCCCCTGAGCACAGATGCATGAGTGAGACAACTATGCCTGGCCCACATCAACAGAACTAGACAACTTGTAGACCCAAGTAATAAACGGTTGCTGCTTTAAGCCACCAAATTGTGGGTTAGTTTGTTGCACAGCAGTAACTAGCATGTATACACCTAGAGGTACACAGTTCATGCCCCTAAACTAGGCTTTGTAATGAATCACCTGCAGAAATGATCCAGGAATGCACCATGAAAGCAAGAATTCTTTTGTGTGTTTCGGTGTAGGTGGGGATAGGGTATAGTCTATTCCTTTATAATTTTTTAATATATATTTTTGAGATGGGGATCTCACTATGTTGCCCAGCCTGGTCTTGAACTCTTGGGCTCAAGCAAGCCTCCTGAGTAGCTTGGACCACATGTGAGTGCCACCATGCCTGGCACATCTATCTCTTCTTCCTACTTTGGGAATATTTCTCTATCTGGGAAAAGTGGACAGAATCATTAGAAGGAGGCGAAATGCCAGTCTGCAATAACAGTCCTCTGGTAGTGTCAGGGAGTGATCATACATTTTGGAGGAAGGATAAGACCAAAGCAATTGGATGCAACAGCTTTGGAAATTATCCGGATTTCACTATTCGGGGCATTCCTTTAGCTGCATTAGCACAAATAGCTAAATCAGGATGTAACCATGAAATGATGTGTCCGATGTGCTTGTTTATGACATCGTAGACCACGGGTCTATAAAACATTATAGGAACATGCCACTCTTTGCATTTCAAATCCCGGAATTGAACCAGCAGTTAAATGGAGTTTTCTATGTGGTCTTGAAGATTTCTTTCCCCCTCTTCTCCCCTCTGCTCCCCCGTCCTCTGTGCTCTTATCTCCTATTTCATGTTCTCAAGCTTCTGTGCATTTCTGCACTGAGTTTGGGGTAAAGTGTCAACTGTCTTGGGCACACCCAGCACAGTAGGAGGAACTGTGGGAAACACACACTGAAGACGAGTCTGTAATTCATCCCCAAGGAAAGGTGCCGACCCCTGCATTTCTCAAGAAAATACGATGGCTCTCATTAGTCCCTTGGTATTGGTGGGAATTTCTTGCCTACATCCAGGATGGAATCTTTAAGGCTACAGTCAATATAGGCACAAGCAGAAGAGGTGGTATGAAGAACCTAGGGGCCCAGCCTCCCCCTAAAAAGAGAATGTGACCAAGGTCAGAAGGACAGATAGATTGGGGAAAAAAAGCCCCTGGAGCAGGACCCAGGCCTGGGGTTGCAGGTGATAAAGTTCCAACTCAATTTCTCTAAGAGTCAAGTGGGGAGGATGAGCTTTGATTATCCCAATGGCCCATGCACTGTCCAGTTCTAGCATGGGGGAGTCCAAAGTGCAGCCTGCTGCAGTGATGGAAGGGGAGGCCGAATAGCACATAGTTTGAAGAAGTGCAAGTGGGTGTGCCTGCACCTGGCAGGTGGAGAACTCGGTCTTTCATAAGATGGTGCCTGAGTTGGTCAAGACCTCGTGCTCAGGAATGTTGGGTGTAGAGCCCAGGTAGGAGAGCGGATGGAGGATACTGGCGGATGGGCGTGGGTGAGCCGCATAGCAATTCAGAAGGGGACACACATTTCCAACCCAGATCCTCCCTTAACACTCCTATGGGCAGTGGGCTTCTATTTGAGCCACAACAAGTGTCAAAGACTGGTTTAAGTAATGAACCTAGGAGCTCTTTCCATCCCCTAAAACACACCCTGGCATCGCTGGAATGCATTAATGAGCATGTTTCTTCATTTGCTAGGGCTGCCATAGCTAACTGCCACTGGATGGCTTAAAACAACAGAAATCTGTTCTCTTACGGGTTTGGAGGCTGGAAGTACCACATCGAGGTGTCAGCAGGGCTGTGCTCTCTCTGAAGGCTCCAGGGGAGAATGTGTTCCGTGTCTCTCTCTTAACGTCTACTGGTTGCCGGCAATCCTTGGCATTCCTTGGTTTATGGACACATCACTCCAATCTCATCCCATGGTTCTGTGTGTTTTTACACTGTCTTTCCTCTGTGCATGTCAGTCTCTGCCTTTTCTCCTCTTCTTATAAGGATACCAGTCATATTGGACTAGGGCCCATCCTAATGCCTTAACTTGTTCCACCTGCAAAGACCCTAAGTCACATTCACATGTAAAGGAGTTAGTACTTCACATCCTTTTGGAGAACACAATTCAACCTATAACAGCATGAAAAATATAAGTCTATCATGCAAGATGTGTATGCATTGGCTGCTAGTGAGATGTTAAACAGATTTCAGGTGTCCCTTGTCATGTCCCCTCAGCTCACCTCTGCATGCAGCTGCAGCTGCAGTGGAGAGCTCCTTGTAGTTCAAACACAGATGGATGGTATCCCATCCAGGTGAGCACCATGGTCTCTTCAAAACTGCAGGAGATTGTTCCGGCAGCAGTCCCTGGGGGCAGCTCTCAATCCATGGGAGGCAGGAGCTAGGGAATAAATGCCCCACCTTGATGCATTGAAGGGACATTTCTGGGATGTATGCTGTGCACTCCTCAGAGGTTCCAATGGAATTGAAATCCCATTGTCTACAGCAGCTACTTGTGTTGGCTTTTCCTTCTTCCATGTCTCACTGTGTCCATTCCCTTGTCCCTGAGTCCTGAGATCACCCCAACGTCCCCACTCCAGCCCTCACCCCTGCCCCATCCCCACCACCAATAAAACTACCTGTATCCAAGTCCTCATTTGGGGCTCAACAACCCTGAAATCTTGGTGGATTTCAAACCAAGATAGAGAGAGACATGGGAAATGAAGAGGATAAGAGATATTTCTTTCCCAGTCTGCAGCCCAGCTTAGACCCTTTAAAGGATGATAATAACAAAACTATTTACTGCGATGCCGGGCACTGTGCTAACCATAATACGTGCACCATCTGTCGTAATCCTACTGTAGTGGGTTCAACTGCAGGCCCCCCAGAAAGATATGTATGTTCACATCCTAACATTTGGAACCTGTGACCATGAACTTATTTGGAAGAAGGGTCTTTGCAGATGTCGTTGAGTTACGGATATCAAGGTGAGAGCATGCTAGATCATCTAGGTGGGCCTTAGAGGACAGGTGTCCTTGTAAGAGACACACACAGAGGAGAAGGTGATATGAAAATGGAGGCAGAGATTGGAGTGATGGATGTGTCTGTAAACCGAGGAATGCCAAGGATTGTTGGCAGCCATCAGAAAGTAGGAGAAAAGGGTGGGACAGGTACTCCCTCAAGGTCCTCGGAAGGAACCAACCCTACTGACACCTTGAGTTCAGACTTCTGACCTCCAGAACTGCGAGAGAATACATTTTTATTATTTTAAGGCACCCAGCGTGTGGTTATTTGTTACAATAACCCTGTGAAACAAAGACAGCCACACAATTCTATAGGTTAGTGATTGCCATCTTAATATCCCACTTTAGACCTATGAACACTGAGGCTTGGAGAGTTTAATTAACATGTCTAAGTGTCGAGTAAAGAGTGGAAATCTCGATTCAAATCCAGCTCTGTACAGCTCAAAATCCTTCACTGAACCATTCTTCTAGACCACCTTCCTCAGAGAAGTGTTAATATATTTCGTTCCCTCTCTGTAGAAGGAGAGTTAGGGGGAAATTGGAAAGCGACTCTTGTCATGGAGATTTTGATAACACTTGGCCAAAGCAGTTCTGCTTTAGGGCCCAGGTGACAAAAGACACAGAGAAGATCATGAATAAATTGTCACCTACTCTGTCACCCAGTAGGCTGGAGTGCAGTGGTGCTATCATAGTTCACTGCAGCCTTGAACTCCTGGGCTGTAGCCATCCTCCTGCTTCAGCCTCCCAAGTAGCTGGGACTATGGAGGGACTACAGGCATGCATCAATGTGCCCAGCTAATTTTTAAATTTTTTTTAGAGATGAAATCTTGCTATGTTGCCCAGGCTGGTCTTCAACTTCTGGACTCAAGTGATCCTCTTGTCTCAGCTTCCTTAGTTGCTGGGACTACATCGCACCAGAAAACTTAACACATGAGGCTTCCCTTAGGTGCTCTGAGCAGTAGCTGGGAAAGACAGTGGCGGGGAGTAAGGAATGATTCTGAGCCTCTACAGTTTCATAGGTAGGGGCCATGGGCCAGACACCTGTGGGTGTTTAGGTTAATGTAACCGTATTTGTATGTGGAGGCTGGTGATGCCGAGGAGACTGGGAATGATTTTCACCAGCCAACGTGAATCTTTGTCCTATGGAGGCTTTCTGTAAGCCATATTTTAGAGAGAAAGGCCACTGAGGGGGGTGGGGGGATGGCTTGGACAGTGAGGTAAGCTTAGTGGTGGCACGAGTCCAGGAAGGAAGCAGGCATGGGTCAGGGTTAGGACTTGGAAACAAATGGTAAGTCCACCCGCTCATAGTCAGTCATTTCACCCTGACAAACGGTGACTCTGCAGTCATGTGGCCCCCAGCCAAGCCAACTGGACACGTGGGGCATAGGCTATCCATTGCATTGTACGACAATAAAGGGGGTTGAGTCATTAAAAATTTTTTTAGGTTAGCTAGAAGGAAAGTGTTCCATAAAGTTGGTATGAATAAATGGAGAATCAGGTTTCTAGGTGGAAAGGGGATACATTCCGTTCCAAAATTCGAGGCTTTGTGGATCCCTTCCATGAGTACTATGTACTTATTATGATGCCTGCTGCTAAGAGTCTTTTAAAAATAAGAGAAATAGCATGTTTTTTTTTGAGATGTTTGTAATTTGACCAAGAAAGTAAAAATTATATATGAAACTCTCAGGAGAAAACTGCACAAGGATGCGTCAAGAACAGAGTGATGTTTTAAACTCTAACTTCCAAAGAAGATGAGAGAAAGTGGCAATAAAGTGGACGTAGTGTTAGACTCTTAGGTAGCAAGGAAGAGACACAGCAGATTATATTAAGCCCTTGCTGTTACACACACACACACGTTGCTGTCTTTCTTTCCACTGCCCATGGCAGACATCACTAATCTATCATGGTACTCTTTCCTTTGTAGTCCTGTCCAGGCTTGTGTTTGCAGACATTGGACTAGGCAAGCGCTACCAGAGGTGGCATAGAAGTGAAATCTCTTGTCTCTCCTGTCCTTGGTTGTGGAGGTTTGCTTTAAAGAAATACAGAAAGTGTGGAAGCATAGGGGATTGAGCAGCCATAGATTCATTTGTACCCTAACATTTCCAAGACCAGGACATAGAGAGCAAGTCTTGTGGAAAACTGGGCTAGTGATTCATTTCTATTCTGGATCCAGCAATAGTTCTAGTGGCCTCCATTTCCCCTGCATCTCCCATTCAGAGTGGTGGGGAGGGAGGAGAATCTGATGATTGAAATAATTTGCCACCAGCCAACGTACAGTGTGCCGTTGTGGGACAGAGACCATCTCCAAGACACCTCACAGATGGCTGACTTCTGTTCTCTATTGCTTTCACACTGATTGGCAATTCTTCAATCCAAGGGTCAGCAAACTTATGGAAAGGGCCAGAGAATAAAAATTTTAGGCTTTGCAGGCCATACAGTCTCTGTCACAGCTAGTCAGTTCCCTCCCTGGAGCACAAAAGCAGCCACAGACAATACAGAAGCAAATAATTGTTGCTGTGTGCAGATAAAAGATTTTTTTTTTTTTTAACAACGACAGGTGCATGTGGCCTGTAGTTTCCAATCCCTGATTTAACCAATCAGTTGTGGCCAGGGAAGCAGGTCATAGAGCATAGTGATGACACCTGATGCAGAAGGAACTGTGTCCTTCTAAGAAAACTGTGTGCTTTGTGCTTTGCAAATGGTGAGTGTTTTGTGGACTCACTGGGATGGTGCTGAAGTCAGCAGCTGGAGCTCTACTTCTCATACACAGGTTCTAAAAGTTGTCTGGTGGTTTTTAGTGAACCAAACTCCATTTATTTTTGACATTTTTTTCCCTTGGTGTCTTCCTTCTATCCACGTATCCTTTTTGTATACAACGGATGGAAAATACGTGACATGCTTGTTGTGATTCACCATTGCCTCGCCCATGGCAGACATCACTAATCAATCACAACACTCTTTCTCACTGAGTCTATCTATGACTCAGAGTCCTTCTCAACATGCAACAGTCACAACCAATCAATGAGAGGTGGCCCTCAAAATGAAACCAGTTGGCTCTGATGGTGAGAAGAAGAAAGTAGAAAGAGAGGCATGACAAAGAGGTTTGGGAACAGGCAAGTTGAAAATGGCATTCAGACTGTGATGCCCAACTCCTTCATACCCTTGGGCTAAAATCCTGCTTTAACAGACTTACAGTAGACAGACCCTGTGGCAGATAAAAAAAAATCTCCTCGCCAAATTGTTCACCATTTCCCCAGTTTCGGCAAATGTTCTTCCTCCTGCCACTGTTGATGGCCCATGGATGCTGTGTTCCAGCTGTTTCCTGGGGGAGCCTTTGTGTGGAGTCTGGCAAATCTTTCCAGCTGAGCTGGAAGGAACATTTTAGCACAGACACTTGCAACCCTTCACCAAGCTCCAGAGTTTGAAGCCAGACGTGGCCACGTATATCCAATGCTCCCATTCATGCATCGGGCCCAGTGCCCGAGTGGGCCAGCCCTGGGCTGACGTTTTGCCTGCTGTTGGGACTCCCCCTGCTCCAGGCCCACCATGTGGAGATGGCACCTGCAGGAACGTTGCCTCCCAGTGTTTCCCTCCGATCACCACCTTCCAATAGCCGCGTTAGGAGGAGGAGAAATCGGCTTTTAACACCATTCAGTGACCCTCCTTAAGCACCTCCCTCTGCATTTGATCTAACAAAGTGAAGAAGGTCAGCTCCGGGCCTCAAAAGAGTGAGAGGCCTTGTCAACAGGTGGTTCCAGCCACGTGGGAACAGGGGTAATCTGTGGCAAGGCTGGCTGGGGCAGCCAGAGAGCTCACCTGGAAAATATTTCAGGAGAAGCTGTCACAGGCATTCTGAGTGCCGACAAGATGTGTCGGGGAAATCCGTGGAGTGCTTTTAGGAAGCACTCATTTTCTCTTGCAGAATCTTGCTTGTTTTCAAGTTAGGGGCCCAGAGGGAGTTGGCTGGCATTGAAGAATTAGCCAGAAGAATTGGAGCAGTAACTAAGGGGAAATCAGCATCTTTGGGGGGTGGAACAAAGTATTTTTCTAAATCCTGTTTATTCCCATTCTCCCTTCACTGACCTTGACAGTGAATGTAGCAAATGATTTGGCAACTGTGCCCCGACTCGAAAAGCATGGTGCCAGGGTGATGAACATGGGACCTGGATCCATGGTTTTTGGGTTCGAGTCCCAGATCCACCACTTACTTTCTGGGTGACCTTTGGCAGGTAATTCAACCTCTCTGTGCCTCTGTTTCTTCATCTGAAAAATGGTGATAAAATAGCACATACCTTATAGGGTTGTTATATAGGTTAAAAGAGTTAAGGTAGGTAAAAGGTTTAGAACCCATGTAAGCACTGGGCTTCATTTGGTATGTGTATGTATTTTAAGTCAGGTTTATTGAGGTATAATTTATGTCTAGTGAAATACAGCACACCCTTTTCAACGTACAGTTCAATGAGTTGTGACGAAGATTTATGGTCATGTAACCACCACCGCAATCAAGATATAGAACACTTCTGTCACCCTGAAAAGTTCCTTCTTGCTTCTTCCCCCACACCAGCCTCTGGTAACTGCTGGTCTGATTTCTGTCCTACAGTTTTGCCGTGTCTGGAATGTCAGATAAGGGACTCATGCTGTGCCTGGCCTCTTTCACTTTGCATGACGCTTTTGCATTCACCTGTGTTGTGTGTATCCTAGTTTGCCGCTATGTATTGCCGAATAATATTCCAGTGTATGAATCTGCCACATTTGGTCTATCCGTTCATCAGTTGAGGGACACCTGGGCCGTTTGCAGTTTGTGGCGATTATGAACGATGCTGTTGTGAACATTTCATACACAGGTCTTCTTGTGGATGTACGTTTTGTTCCTCTTGGGTTGATACCTTGGAATAGTATTGCTGGGAGACATGGTTAAGAGTAGGTCTACTTACATAATAAACTGTCGAACTGTTTTCTAACGTGGCTGTACCATTTTGCATTCCTACCTGCTGTGTACGAAAGTTCTAGTTGTTCCGCGTCCCTGCCAGCACTCGATACCGCCAGTTTCTTTTCATTTTCCTTTTAATTTTAGCCTTTCTAGTAGGTATGTAGTGGTATTTCATTTCTTTTTTTTTGTTTTGGTTTTTGAGACAAGGTCTCACTCTGTTGCCTGGGTTAGAGTGCTGTGGTATCATCATAGCTCACTGCAACCTCAAACTCCTGGGCTCTAGCGATCCTCCTGCCTCAGCCTGCTCAGTAGCTGGGACTACAGGCGCGCGCCACCGCATCCAGCTTAAAGTACAAGCAAATGTTTTATTAAGACAAATACCTGTGGGAGGAAATAGGGAGACAGGGAAGGCTAGGAGAGCCATCAGACTAGGATGCATGTCTGACCCAGAGTGAGGGGAGAGGGAGGGAAGGCTGGGTGCAAGTGTCCCAGACGGTCTCATCCTGCAATCTACAGAAGTTCAGCAAGACCATGGGGGGAGGAAGGGAATCCTCAACATGAAGTCCACCATCAACGAAGTCCCCTGTGTCCCAGGAACAGACTCGCCTTAGTGCTCCTGCCATTGTCAGTCATTGGCCTGAGCACAACAGTGCTGGATGTCAGAGTGCAGTGCTGGGGTCCTCGGTCAGTTTCACTTCCTGTACTTAGAGGTCTGCAAGGTGCATACTCACGGCCATCTCACCCTGAGACTCCCAGTGTTAGGGGTGGACCCGCCTTGACCCCCAAATGAGGGGCAGTTACTGGAAAAGGTGGAAGTGGATCCTGGGGGCAGCAAAGACCACCAGTGACCCAAGACACTGAAAATGATCAAAATGGAGATGTCCTTGGCCCTGGCAGTAATGCTGTGAGCTCCACACAGCCACATAAATTAGAACTATCAATCACCCTGATAAATGCAACCAGGGGAGTAGGTGCCCTGTCTCTGGCCTTCTCTCTAGTGGCGGTTTGGGAAAGCTCTTCCTCTCACTAGCGCTGAGTCGCCTGGGGATCTTGCAGAAACGCAGCGGTGGAATTGGCAGATCTGGAGCGGGAATGAGGCGCTGCCTTTCTCAGCTCCCAGTGGCTGTGGATGCTGATGTCCATACGGCCGATGCACAGGCCGCATCCTGAGCAGCGAGAAGATGGAACCACGGCACAAAATAGGTGCTTGAGAAAAGGTAGCCGTGATAACTGTTATTTTTTCCCCAGAGGAGGGCCGTGTAGCTCTTTTGCTCAGACTCCCCCACACATTTCCAAATGGGGTCATTTCTGCAGAGCAGTTGCCAACTCGGGAACAATGAGTGACACGAAGCGGTGGCGCGAAGGGAGGCTAATGGCTGACACGTGCTCCCCTCCGCAGGTGCGGCGAGAGCAGGACCAGCTGGAGGGGAAGCTTCTAGCGGGCGGGGGAAGTCACCGGGCTTCAACAGGATGCAGGCAGAAGGCCCCATCAAGGCTCCAGGTGGCCTTAGGATGGTGCCAGCGAGGAGTGAATGAGAGTGGGGCCGGGGAGTCCAGCCTTTCCCGGTCGCTGGACTTTCCACTGTATGTACCCAGGCGATGCTTCCGGAAAGACACGTGCACATCCGATCCTGTTTAAACAGCACCTGACACAGTGCTTGCTGTTTATAGATGAGATTCGTAAAATTATCTGTATTCGTTTCATGTAACAAATGACCAAAAAACTAGGTGGCTTAAAACAACAGAAATGTATTCTCTCCCAGTTCTAGAAGTCAGAAGTCTGAAATTCCTATCACCATGCCAAATTCAAGGAGGTTGGCAGGGCTGTAAACCCTCTGGGGGCTTCATGGGGGGTGTCAGCTTCTCATCTCTTCCAGCTTTTCCTTGGCTTGTGCGAGCATCACTCTGATCTTGAATGCAGCGTCTTCAAATCTCTCTTTGCTTCCCTCTCGTAATTAATGTGTTTAGGACAAGCTCTGTTTCAAGTTCTGTCACTTCAACACATCTGCAAAGACCTTTTTTTTTTTTTAACCATGTAAGACAATATACACAGGTTCCAGGGATTAAGAAGTGGATCTCTTTCGGAGGACAATTTCTCAGTCCACCACATTCTCTGTCCCCACCCCTCCTGCCGCACCCTCATTGGGATATAAACCCCACCAGGGCAGGGGTTTTATCTGTCTTGTTCATGGTGCTGACTACTGTGCCTGTAACAATTCCTGGTGTGAAGTAGAGGCTTGATAAATGTTTGATGAATGAATCAGTGACTAAATTTATAAGACAAGGGGAAGGGGGTTTTCTAATTAAGGGAAATTTGCATAGAATTCTTTGCGAAGGACTTTTTTACAATCTGAATAGTTGCCTTCTACTCGTGCTCTGGAAAACTGAGTTTTCCAGCATGTCCATTTCTTAGTGACGCCACCCTCCCTATGCAGCTTGAGATGTTGTTCTTCTGAAGAATGTCAAAGAACAACTTATAGAATGAGTAATGAGCCTTTGTGTTTCAGCAGAGGGAAAATAAGAGCCTTGAGTCAACATCACAGTTGCCGGACTTTTCATACCTAAATTTTCATGGAAAGTGCCCTTTTTGATCAGATGTGTATTTATATCTCATTGGCCAGAATGAAGCTACCCAAAGCTAATAGCTGCGGGGAAGGCTGAGAAACAAAATATTACCTTTTTTTTTTTTTTTTTTTTTTTTTTACAAAATCATCCTTGTACAGAAAGCGCATAGAACAGGGGTCGAGGAATAAGTCATGAGAATGAATAAAAGAAAGGAGGAATGGGAAATCATCTTAAGGACAAATGTGATAATTTGGTAACTGGATAAACCCGGAGTTCATCTTCTCAGCCTAGCAGTTCGCCATGATAATGTGTCTTTCAGATGCCCATAAAAATAATGTGGGTCCCAGAGCACTTAAGACCACTGGACATTAATAGCCAAGGGTATGAGGATCATGGGATGTTTAATATTAATACATGCATTTGTTCATCCATAAGTGGCTCCTGCTCAGGGTGAGTCCTTCTTCAATGTGGGCAAGAAAGTCTTACTTTGGTGAACACAGGACTCTTGAAGATGTCATTAGGGATGTCCAAAAAGAAACAAGTGAAATGTAGAGTTATCCGGTGTCTTTAAAGTAAAACGAGTCAGTGCTCGGGGTCCTTGCCTTGCTTTCAATCTTAATTAGCTCTCTTTTGTCCTTGCCCCAGCGTCAGGAGTTTGCCAGTGTTTTGCCCTTGAGCCCCGAGTCCTTGCAAAGGCAGGATGGAAGTTCAACTGGATTGAATTGGGGCATCTCTGCCCACCAGCTCCTTCTCCCGGGCCCTTGGGGATGAATGTTTGGCCAAGACCGTGTCCAACTGGGGCATCTTGGTCCAACAGTCTTTTCTTGGAGACCCTGAGGGATAAGTGCCTGACCACTAGTCCAGAAGTGGAAATAGGAAAGTGTGACCTTGGCCAAGTGACTGAACTTCTCTGAGCCTCAGTTTTCTCTGTGTTGGCTTGCTCTGAAATTCAAAGGAGACGATGCATGGGAAGTCTCTGCAACAGGGTCTGGCACATATGAGCACTAACAAAAAACAGGGCTCCTCTTCCTCCTCCTCCTCATTATAAAAACATGAATTGGAAAGACTCAGCTTTGAATATTCGATCAGTTGCTTGATCTTTAGCTATAATTTTCTCTTGTGTACACTGGGGCAATAATAGAACCTCCCAGGGTTGTGAGAAGTTAGATATGTGGTTACTGGCATCAGACAGAGTTCAGATCCTGGTTCTACCTCCTACAAACTGTGTGTCATTGGGCAAGTTCCTTCCCCTCTCTGTGCCTCCACCTCCTCATCGGTGAAATGGAGAGAATCATACTGCTTACTCCCTGGTGTTGTGAGAATTAAATGACTTAAAGCATGCAAGGTGCTTAGAATGGAACCTGGCATGTGGTCAGTGTTCAATCATTGTTTGTCATTGTCAATTGTTGTTATTAATGTCACAACTATTATTTGGAAGATGCACACAGTGGGTGTGACACTCACTGAACTCAAAAAAAGATCATGAGCAGTTTATGCACAAGGACTTTTTAAAAACTTGAAGGTTTTGCAGTATTCTTACATCAGGGTTCGTTTCATACACTGGCTGTGAGCCCTGCTAACTGAGTAACTTGGGCAAATAATTTATCATGCTAAAGCTCAGTTTCTTCATCTGCAAAATGGGATTGGTAAAAGTTTCCGCCTGGGAAGGTGGCTGGGAGGAGTCAGTGACATAGCTCATGGGATGTATGACTGAGTGCCTGGCATAGAGTAGGTACTTAATGTTAGTTAGCTTTTCTTACTGTTGCAGTGACTATTATTGCTCACATTTGGCATTTTATTTAATTCTCTCATCCAAATGGCCCATTTGGGGTAGAAATTCTCTTCTCTATTTTACAGACAAGAGAGAGACTAAGGCCCTGGAGACACCGGGAGAGAATATATTAATAATAATTCTAGGTGTGAGGCTCTGTGGGACTGGACATCCCCTACTTACAGACCATTCAGCCTCCTGATTACTTCCTGTGTGCTACTCTGCCCTCGACCAGTGAAAGAGACCCCAATATCATGGAGGTTCTATCAACATATTCTAGCTGAGTCGATTTCCAGTTTGCTTTCACAATTTCTTTTCAGAAAGGCCATGAATTTGTAAATGTCTTTCCCATCAGGCTTCCTAAGAACAGATACCCTCCTGGTGACTGTCAGCTGTCCAGCTGAGCAGAGACCCTGGGGCAGTGGCTGGTACATCAAAGGAGCTTGATGAAAGAGCTGGTACATGAGGGAATCCCTTCGACACTGAGCCCAGGTCCTTTCTTGGGGAAGACGTTGTCAGTATCCTTTGCCCACCCATAGCACAGATTTTTCTAGGTGGAAAGTCCCATGCCGGCAGAAACCTCGTGTCTGTCCACCACGGGGTATCTCCAGTGCTTGGCATAGAGTACCACATTCAGCATGTGGTACCATAGGAATGACTGACTGACTCAGCGGCTGCCCTTTGCATTGGGCCATCAATGAGCAGCTCCCAGAAGCTGATTCCAGGCTCATGTGTTAGTTACGTATCCCCAGCCAGAGTGTACCATCTGCAAGGGCTGTTTTGCTGGTATTCACCCATCTCTCCAGCTGGCTGGGTGCACTCAGGGTGTTTGGCACCATGCCCAGTTGCTACTGAGGCTGGACTCTGGTGGCAAGGTAACTGGGTGACAGCTCTAGGGGTGCAGGAGAGGGAGTCTGTGGGAGGTGGGCAGGGGAGGACCGTGTTTCCAGCAGATGCCTGCCTCAGACCTGCCACTGCCTTCAGATTCCAGCTTCGACTTGACAAGGGCTTTCTCGTAGGCCTCTGGCCTCCACCTGGGATTAGCTTCTAAGCAATCAGAAAGCACTTAAAGATATAAAACACCGTGTAAAGACATAAATAATCCCCAGTAATTTCACAGAGAATTAACTCTTTCCTAAGGCTATTGGACCTTCCCTGCCCAGGTTGCCTGGCTGGGAACTGAGTAATCATGATGTCAGCGAATGTTAAAGACCAGAAAGGAATCCAGGAAAGGCCCTGGTCACGCAGACACATTGAAAAGACAGGGGAGACTGAGGCACAGAGAAGGGGAGGGGCTTGTTGAAACATACACCCCAATATTGAAGTTAAAGCCAAAACAAAAATATGGCACTGGGAAGGCTGCTGTTTTCTAATTTAAATTTTCTTGCCTCAAATAAGATTTTCAAAGCAGGGTGGGTTATGTAATACCGTGGAGCCCAGGCTCCTGTCTCTGCAACTTACCAGCTGGTGATCTTGGACAGATACTTCACTCTTCTAAGGCTCAGTTTCCACATCTGTAAAATGGGCTCAGATATAAATGGAGTCAAACCTACCAAATATGTTTGTGTAAAGATTAATTCAAATAATATTCATAAAAAACTGAGTGCATACTACATGCCAATCAAATAAGCAGTAAATAGCTACTGTGATCGTCGTCCTCTCCTGCCCCTACTCCAAACTGGCACTTCCTATTGCCTTCTCCTTCTCGAGATCTCTTGGGTGGATCTCAGATCTATCCTTCTGGTTGCTCAGACCCCACACCTCAGCTGCACCCTAAAATATATCCAGAATCTCCTCCCTCCTTGGGTGCTATTTGCACCTGGTCTCCCCTGGCTTACTTCATAGAGCAGGAGTCGGTAAACTGCAGCCCATGGGCCAAATCTGGCCTGCTGCCCTATTTTTGTACAGACATGAATTAAGAATTGCTTTTACATTTTTCAATGATTAGGGCAAAGAAACAAAAGAAAAACAGTATTTCTTGACATACGACAATTACATGAAACCCAAATTTCAGCATCCGTAAAGTTTGGTTGGAACACAGCCATGCCCATCCATTTGCATATCGAATATGCGCGATTTCAAACTATAGCAGAATGGGACAGTTATGACAGAGACCACGTGGTCCCATGAAGCCTAAATATAGACCATTTGGCCCTTCCCAGAAAATAATTGCCAGCCCTTGTTTTAGGCTCTTTGTCTCCCAACTGTCCAGCCCCAACACAGCTTTCTAGAGATCCTTTTTACTATGGAAGTCCGACCATTCACTGCTGTGCTCACAGCCCATCAGTGGTCCCCAAGTCACTCGGAGTAAAACCCAACTCTGAGTGACGCATCCCCATCCCCTGACTTCTTGGGGCCTCCATTTCCTTCTAGTGCCCTCCTTGTGTTGATGCTGCTACACTGGCCTCTTTGCTGCTTTTTGAACATGACAAATAGATCTCTGCCACAGGGCCTCTGTACAGGCTGCTTCCTCACCTGTATGGCTCTTCTCCCAGAATAAAAGGGCCGACTCCCTCACCTTCTCCAAATTTCTACTCAGATCTCACCATCTCCATCAGACCTAACCCAACTACCCAATTTAATCCAATACCCTGTCCCCTCCCCTCGGACCCCTTGTCCCCTCCCCTCCTGACCTCTCTTACTCTGTCCTATTTCTATTTTCTATAAAACTCATTGTCTTTTTATGACCTTAGACAATTTACTAATCCATTCTGTTTTTCATTTATTGACCATCTCCTTCCATGAGGATGGGACATCCCCAAAGGCAGATATTTTTGTTTGGGTTTGTTCATTGCTGTATCCCAAAGTCCTAGGTAAGCCCAGCTTCCAAATGCATGACCTGTGCAGTCTCACAGAGCCCCCAGCATTCAGAAGGACCTTGCACTGGACTTGGTGCTCTGTTGCCATCATTTTCAACTTCTTAATAATTTTTGAGCAACGAGTCTCATGTTTTCATGTCACACTGAGCTGTGTTAATTGTGGAGCCAGTCCCGGCTATCAAAGCAGGCGAGGCACACAGTAGACCCTCCGTGAATATTTGTCGAAGGAAGAGATGAATGAATAAATGATACATATCATGATTTAGCTCCCTGGCTTTCTTCCTGCCTCTCTGGACACTGCAGCCTCCCCTCCGCCCACCCCATTTCTCTGCCATCCTTCTCTTTTGAAAGAGTGTATATTGATGGAAGTGGACAAGGAGAGGAGTCAGTCCTGGGATCAGGGAGCCGGGGAGAAGATTGCCTGCAGCAACCGAGGAGACACAATTACTCCAGCAACTGTCCACCCGACCGCAGCTCGGAGCCTCCACTTAATGTAATTGAGTGTGAAGGCCGGCTGGAGACACAGGCGCCCCCGCCGCCCCTCTCCATAATATAGACACTATTGGTTGCTAATTGGCGCCAGTGGGCTGGTGCTAATTGTCCTAATGCACTCGGCTTGATGGAGGACGAGGCTGCGCAGGACAGGCGGTGGGGGCGCCCAGCACCAACAGACACTGGTACACTGCTCATAAAAGTTGGAACAGGCTTTAATTTTGCATCAAATATTTAAGTGGGTTTGGGGTGGATATTGAAGGGGGAGGTGGATCAGGGAGCTTTGCTTGTGGTAACCCGCAAGGGGCCTGGGGAATAGGCCCCCTGCCATCCTTGTCAATGGGTTATCCAGACAGTTCTGTCCCCAGCATCGCCTAATTAATTGTGTGAATTTCTAGTGACTCTTTTATCCCCCCTAGCGGGCCCCCCTTCCTCCCTCATTGGGCTGTTCCATCTTGTTCTAGCTGTTTCTGAGCACTGTGCTTCAGTGATGTGACTTGAGGCCATCCGCAGAGGGAGGCAGCATTGAACAGCGGGAAATTTCAGGGAAGCTGAGGGCAGCCTAGAACTCATCACATGAATCAGTAAATTCACCACCTTGGGGCCTCAGTTTCCCTAACAAACGACTGTCAGCCTAGTGAGTGTTAAAATACTGCACATCCTCCATTTGTGGCACCTAAGATCTTTTTAGGGTCTGTAGGGATATATGTATATAGATATAAATTTGCAGTTAAGTTTGTTTTAGTGTGTATTAGGGGAAATATATTTATATTATCCTACACATGTAACAATATATTTACACATTTAATAATTTAATCCTACACATTTAATAATGACACAAAGATGTGGTGTGCTGGCAAATGTTTAACAACCAGCTCTCCGGGAGCCGGGGGAGACCCTGAACTGTAGCATTTGCCAATTCCCATGGTGTAAATACTCTCATCATGGTTGACTTCAAGCTGCCAACATGATGTTACCAGAGTTGGGAAGGGATGTACGGTAGCAAACTGTTATATGGTGTTTCCACCACACGGATATAATAGAAATAAACACAAGACCAGAGATAATGGTACAAATGTAGTGAAACAATTAGGAAGCAATGAGTTTTAAATGTTTCTCGCCTTTTTTTAAACAATTGAATTATAAGCTTATATAATTTAGTTGTTAACAATGGCCCTCCTGGGCTGTATGGAGAGTCCCAACACACCATTATGTGTGTGTGTGTGTGTGGGTAGCACATTACCCACGAACTCCATGATTTCTCATAGGGTGGTGCATGGAATAAAACCAGGTTAAAAAAGGATTCAGCTTTAAATCCATTTAAAGGAAAATATTGAATAAATAATGGTCTAGGTGATTTGCACATATAGCAAAAATCATAAAGTTGGTACTCAAATGGCTATACAGTTGGCCCTTGAACAAAACAGATTCTCAAACTGCTCGAGTCCTCTTATACATGAATTTTTTTCAATAAATATATTGGAAAATTTTTTTGTAGACTTTCCAAAATTTGAAAAAACTTGCAGATGAGCCATGTAGCCTAAAATTATCTAAAAATTAAGAAAAAGATATTTTGTGAATGCACAAAATATATACTAGTCTACTTCATCATTTACTACCATAAAATATATATAAATCTATTATACAAAGTTAAAATTTATCAAAACGTATGAATACAAACACTTACAGACCATACATGGTACCGTTTGCAGTCAAGAGAAATGTAAACGAATGTAAAGATGTAGTATTGAGTCATAACTGTCTAAAATGAACTGTAGTCCGTACTGTATTACTGCAATAATTTCATAGCGACTCCTGTTGCTATTGCAGTAAGCTCAAGTGTCGCGACATCCGCCTAAAGCATCATGTGATGCTGATCCTCTCCAAGTGAGCAGTTCAGCTCTCTAGTAAATTGCAGATCCCAATAAAAAGTGATCTCTCACGGTTCTCATGTATTTCTTCACTGTGTTTAGTGCAATACCGTAAACCTCGAATAACATCATGGGACCCATACCGAGTGCCACTAGTGATGCTGGAAGTGCTCCCGTGACGCAGAGAAAGGTCACGACATTACAAAAAGGGGTTGAATTGCTTGATACGTAGTGTAGGTTGAGGTCTGCAGCTGTGGTTGCTGCCATTTCAGATGGATGATTCATGTTGTATACACATGGTGCAAACTTACAGCATCGCTAAATACGGCACAATGCTGTAAATGTATTTTCTTTCTTTTTTTTTTTTTGAGACCGAGTCTCACTCTCTTGCTTGGGGCGAGTGCCGTGGCGTCAGCCTAGCTCACAGCAACCTCAAACTCCTGGGCTCAAGTGATCCTTCTGCCTCAGCCTCCCAAGTAGCTGGGACTACAAGCATGCGCCACCATGCCCGGCTAATTTTTTCTATATATATATATTTTTTAACTGTCCAATTAATTTTCTTTCTATTTTTTTTTGGTAGAGACGGGGTCTCGCTCTTGCTCAGGCTGGTCTCGAACTCCTGAGCTCAGAACGATCCGCCCACCTCGGCCTCCCAGAGTGCTAGGATTACAGGCGTGCGCCACTGCGCCCGGCCTGTAAATGTATTTTCTCTCTATGATTTTCTTAATAACATTTTCTTGTCTCTAGCTTGCTCGATGGTAAGAATACAGCATATAATACATTTAACATAGAAAATATGTGTTAACTGGCTGTTAGTGTTCTTGGTAAGGCTTTCAGTCAGCAGTAGGCTGTTAGTATTAATAGTTAAGTTTTCGGGGAGTCGAAAGGTATATGAGGAGGATAGGGTTGGCGCCCCTCACTTTCGTGTCGTTCAAAGGTCAACTGTAATTTGAAAAGTGGCTTCTAGGTTCTTTCTGGCTGTAACACGTTTTTGCTAGCGACTGAGGAAGGGTGGGAGTGGCTAGGGCGGCCAGGGTTCACTGCCCTCTGCCTTGTTTGCTAGAAGGCGTGAAATGGCCATGTCACACTCTGTCCTTTTACTGATGATGATTTCATCCTTCCTTTCCCCCTTCCTGAACCCAAGGCTCCTACTCTGGGTTGGAATCTCCACCTTTCTTCTTCTCACGTGTCTAGCCCCTCCCTGGGGTCTCCATCCTTTCTCTGGGCTTCTTTGCATTGCTGGTGACACTCCATGGCCCAAGTCTACCACATCTTCTCTACTATGTGCCTTTCAGGGGAGAAGCAGGGAGAGAAAGGTCCCCTGGGGGTCGTGAGGAAGCCCTAACTTGAACCAGAACCAGCTTACACAAGGTGCAGGGAAATCATGGGTGTCTTACACCTGAGACACCATTTTTCTCCCTGCAGACAAGTCATCTCCATGTGCTTTGCCTTAGATTTGTTTTATGAAGCTGCCATTGTTGCTTTTCAGTTACAGATACGTTTTGGGAGATTGCAAATTCAAGTGCCCGCGGGGGCAGACGGGAATCATACATGCAGGGAGGCAGGCCAGCTGGGGGCCAGGGCAAACTTTATGGCTCTTTACTACAGCCATAAAAAGGATTTGCTGAGTTACTTTCTGCCATGAGAAAGAGTGTAGCACCTAACCCTGGTGGATATCTCCTGCCTTCATTCATAAATGCAGGTATATTCTCATGATACCTTTTTTTTTTTTTTTTTTTTGCTGTAGTAGCAATAATACAGAAATGACAGAAAACACAGCCTACAGCCTCTCCAGGGCATCTGATGCAAATGTGGGCTTGGCAAATGGCGCTGTTGATTATGAGCCCGGATTTCACTGGCACAGCCTGGGACAGAGGCGCCTAGACTAACTGGGGACAGGAAGCTCTGGGGCAACAAATGCTGCGTAGGAGGGGCAGAGACCTAGAGAATAATAACAACAACCACAACGAAAAGGTATGAAAGAAAAATAAGGAAGATCTTGCATCCCTCACAAGCAAAAGAATCTAGTAAGTTAAGCCTGGAGGAAACACGATTTTGCTGTGGTTTTAGCACTTGTCTATACAGTTAGTAAGATTGGATTTGCTTATTATTATCACTATTATAACATAAAGCATAGAAACGTTGAGTACTTCATATCAAGCACAGCATGAAGTTCAGCACTACCTTCCCTGTTCCTTTGAGGAGCCCAGGAGAAAGACCATCTTATACCCACTTCACAGATGAGGGGACTTGCCCAAGTGTGACAGTCAGTGTCCCAGACTTGGATGCAGTGGGCTGATGAGGTGGCAGGGTGAGATTTCCTTTTTTTCTCATTGCTCTCTCTTAATTTCCTTTTTTTTTTTTTTCATTTTTTTCGAGATAGGGTCTCACTCTGTCACCCTGGGTAGAGTGCAGTGGCATCATCATAACTCACTGCAACCTCCCAACTCCTGGGCTCAGGTGATCCTCCTGCCTCAGCCTCCCTGGTACCCAGGACTATAGGTGCATGCCACCACACCCAGCTAATTTTTCTATTTTTAGTAGAGATGGGGTCTCACTCTTGCTCAGGCTGGTTTCAAACTCCTGAGCTCAAGTGATCCTCCCACCTCGGCCTCCCGGAGTGCTAGGATTACAGGTGTGAGCCACTGTGCCCGGCCACTTATTTTCCTTTTCTTTCCTCACCTTGCTTCTACATGGAAGGGAGTGTTTGTTAACACAGAGATGAGAGAGAGAAATTCCGTCAGCAAGATCACACATCAAAGTCACTCATGACGAGGTGGGTGCAGGATCAGTTACACGATTTACGGGGCTCAGTGCAAAATGAAAATACAGGGTCTCTGTTCCAAAAGCAGAGAGGAAGTGCCATTCAAGGTACAAAATATGCAAACTATGAAGGTATTTTCTTTCTTCCATGGTCTATCAACTTGTCATAGTGTTCTGAGTAAATTCATTTAACCACAGAAAAAGGAAAATGTTAAATTATTAGAAAGATTTTTACAGTTCATTGCGCAATGCTGGTTTTAAATGCAGATACCAGAGCATTTAACTCTTATCCAGAAATCACCAAAATTGCACAATTTGTGCTTTGTCGCTACTTCCCAGAGGGTCCCCTGAGGTGGTCAGAAGAGACAAATACATGTAAGACTCTGGAATGTTGGAAGAGGAAGAGAGGGCACCCCCCAGACACAGAGCCAGCCCAAGGGTACGCTTCTCGGGCACAGATAAATGCATGGAGTGAGTGCAGCCCATCACAGGCACCCAGGGACCCTGCCCTGCCACACAGGGTGTGCAAGAGCCCATTCAAGCCTGATGGCTGCCTAATTTCCCCTCCTGTCATCCCCCTTCCCATGGGCCCACTGCCCCAACCCGTGAGGGATGAGCAACCCCCCAATCTTCTGTACCCTGCACCTTCTGTACCAGAATGTGCTAGATATGTAGATCACTGGCAGTGGATGAGAGGCTTGTCCCGGCTGAGTTGCAGCCTCTGTCCAGCCTCCCGCTAGACACACCGTGGTACTGCCAGCACAGTACCAGGCCGTGATCTGTTCGGACATGCAGCAAGGTGCACGTTCCAACCCTGACTCCCTCCACGGTCGGGCCCAGCTGTGGGTGGAGAACAGCCATGGCTGTTGGGTGGGGCAGGGAGGGGAACGTCGTGAGCCAAGGATCCAAGCCCTGTGCATGCTCCCTGTCCTGTCGGACTTCACTCACTCAGGCCGTTCAGTGCAACATAGACCACTGGACATGAACCTCTGGCATGAGCCTTCTCAGCGCAGGGCCCTGAGAAACTGCACCTGTGTGCGTGTGTGTGTGTGGGGGGGGGTGGGGTGGACAACAGCAAGAGGAAGTTGTGTTTCCACCCTTGTCTGGATCCTCAATCTTAATATTCATCCTCTTGTAAGATTTCTTCCTTAGGGGATCTTTACTTTCATCATGGCCCAGAAATAAGGATATAATGAAAGGGTTGCTTTATAAAATACAAGATATATTAATATTAACATTAATATTCATAATACTGCCAATAATCATGAGTATCATTTATTGAGGACTTACTATCTGCCAGACATTGTTCCAAGGATTTACACAACACTGCGTGGTGAATATTATTATAAGCCCATTTTCGGATGTGGACACTGAGCTACAGAAAGGCTGAGTAACTTGCCTCCCAGTTCTGGCAGCTGATAAGTAGTGGAGCTGCTGTCCTGACCTCGAGCAGTCTGGCTCTGGAGCACACACTCACCCACTGGACCTCCCTAAGTGTTTGTTGAATGACTGAATGATGGCCTGCATCAGAGCTGGGATCAGAAATAGCATGGGAAGTGGAGAAATGCAAAATTCACTGTTGGCGCCAGCCGTGTTATTAATGGAGTGCCAAGGCTGGGCGGGGATCTCTGTCCTGGGATTCCAGGAGATGGTGAGAGCATGGTGGGGCAGCGGGGGCGGGGTGATGGGCTGAACATCCTGATTCCCATTGTTCGGGAAGAGAATGTGCGACGGAAAAGAACAGCATCACCGGTTCCTAAACAGCACGAGGGCCACAAATAGCAGAGGGAAGAGGGAGGAAGCCAGAGGAGCTTTCCTTGGGTGCTGGAGGTTAACGCTGACTCTGAAGCCTCTGAGACAGGATCGAGTGGGGGACACAGATGCCAAGGCAGCTGGGCCTGCGCCGCCGGGGTGTCTGGGTGCCTGGGACGGGAGATGACAGCAGCTGGTGTGACCTAAGGATGCCACCCACTCCCCTTCCCCCTGCCTCAGCAGATGCTCAGATTAATTCATCTCAACACCCCTTCCTGCCCATGCATTTCCCACAGTGCTCCCAGAGCAACCTATTACTATCTCGCAGTGATGAGAGCGACCATGCAACCTAACCATTGCTGGGCATCCACCCTGTGTCCAGCCCTGGGCTTGGCAAAGATGACCTCATCAAGAGCCTTTGAAATAATGAAATGAAGTAGATTCTACTATCCCCATTTTATAGATAAGAAAAGCTAAGCGTTAGAGACCCTGCAGCTAATACAAAGCAAAGGCTGGACTTGAACCTGGCTCTTTTCCTGACTTCAAAGCTCATACCCATAATGTGATACCATGCCCTTTCCCAGAGCAGGGTGAGGAGCTGGTTAAGAGCGTGTTCTTTGGTGCCATGTTAACTGGGGTCCACTCCTAGCTAGGGTGACCAGCTGTCCTGGTTTGCCTGGGACTGGTTTGCCTGGGACCGGTTTTAGTTTTCAGTACTAAAAACCGTGGTTTGCCAGGGTTTTAGCTTTCAGTACTAAAACTAGTATTGAACAGTTCTAGTTCTGAGCCAGTTGGACAGCTGGTCACCTACCACAACCTAGCTGACTTGGGCAAGCTAATTAATTAACTTCTTTGTGCCTCAGTTTCCTCATCTGTAAAATGGGGATAATAGTGGTTCAAGTGTATATATAAAGCATTTTAGGATGGTGCCTGACTTATAGTAAGTCTATGGGTTAGATAGCTTCACTGATGGTGTAATTGTTGTTGTAGTTACCAGTTCAAAGATGGAGAGGCAGTTTGAACGCTGTCGTTAAAGGCTCAGTATTTGCAGAGGCAGACCTGGTACATTCCCCGTCTGTGTGGCCTTGATCAGTGTTGCCCAGTGGCGTGACTCTGCCATCGAATGGGGCAAATAGTCCTGGTGAGATGGTGCAGGTAACCCTGGGCACAGTGTCCGGCACAGGTGAACCCTCAGTACACAGTGCTACCAGCTCATCGTGAGGTATCATCTTCTTACTGTCAAAGCACTCCTCTTTCTCCCTCCCCTTCCATCTGTTGCTTTATCTGATCATCCTTCCAGGCCTCAAAGCAAAGTCATCAAGGGAAGCTGAAGGGACAGCCCGAGTCTTGAGTTGCATTTGTGTCTCCCAAGGAGAAAGGATTTGAAGAATCCCATCCCAGCCACTTCCGCCTGGGCACAGCCCCGTGCACATCTGCCAGGGGCAGTGTCGTGTCTGGCTTGGTTTGCACCACTCCACGGGAGTTGAGATCCAAGCGCTCTGTGGCGGAGGGGCCTGGCTGGCTTTCT